>OX463755.1:135086001-135334126 GCA_949824845.1 Rhingia rostrata | reverse complement strand
CAAAACAAAAGTTTTCTCCATATTTATTTTACACCAAATAATACTGGATCTAAAATTATGTTCATAAAAGCGTTTTCAAAAAAACATGTTTTTTCGGGTTAAATTTTAGAGTTTTTTTTAATGTTTCGGACGTCTAGCGTGACTTGCGAATCGAATTCCCAGCTAATGCTTCGACTGATTTTGATGGTCGACCACTTATTATAAAGCTGAAGAGGTCTAGTTAACGAAAAATATACAACATAACATAAAAACTACATTGAAGCAGAAATACGCGTCATTTTGTAAATCTGAACTATCCAAAATCATCAAAATCATACATCTTTCCGTTTTTGTTAAATAAAACTGATTAAATTGGGCTTACAACTCCAAAACAAAAGTTTTCTCCATATTTATTTTACACCAAATAATACTGGATCCAAAATTATGTTCATAAAAGCGTTTTTAAAAAACATGTTTTTTCGGGTTAAATTTTAGAGTTTTTTTTAATGTTTCGGACGTCTAGCGTGACTTGCGAATCGAATTCCCAACTAATGCTTCGACCGATTTTGATGGTCGACCACTGATTATAAAGCTGAAGAGGTCTAGTTAACGAAAAATATACAACATTACATAAAACCTACATTAAATCAGAAATACGCGTCATTTTCTAAATCTGAACTATCCAAAATCATCAAAATCATACATCTTTCAGTTTTTGTTAAATAAAACTGATTAAATTGGGCTTACAACTCCAAAACAAAAGTTTTCTCCATATTTGTTTTACACCAAATAATACTGGATCCAAAATTATGTTCATAAAAGCGTTTTTAAAAAAACATGTTTTTTCGGGTTAAATTTTAGAGTTTTTTTTAATGTTTCGGACGTCTAGCGTGACTTGCGAATCGAATTCCCAGCTAATGCTTCGACCGATTTTGATGGTCGACCACTTATTATAAAGCTAAAGAGGTCTAGTTAACGAAAAATATACAACATTACATTAAAACTACATTGAAGCAGAAATACGCGTCATTTTGTAAATCTGAACTATCCAAAATCATCAAAATCATACATCTTTCCGTTTTTGTTAAATAAAACTGATTAAATTGGGCTTACAACTCCAAAACAAAGGTTTTCTCCATATTTATTTTACACCAAATAATACTGGATCCAAAATTATGTTCATAAAAGCGTTTTTAAAAAAAACATGTTTTTTCGGGTTAAATTTTAGAGTTTTTTTTAATGTTTCGGACGTCTAGCGTGACTTGCGAATCGAATTCCCAACTAATGCTTCGACCGATTTTGATGGTCGACCACTTATTATAAAGCTAAAGAGGTCTAGTTAACGAAAAATATACAACATTACATAAAAACTACATTGAAGCAGAAATACGCGTCATTTTGTAAATCTGAACTATCCAAAATCATCAAAATCATACATCTTTCAGTTTTTGTTAAATAAAACTGATTAAATTGGGCTTACAACTCCAAAACAAAAGTTTTCTCCATATTTATTTTACACCAAATAATACTGGATCCAAAATTATGTTCATAAAAGCGTTTTTAAAAAAACATGTTTTTTCGGGTTAAATTTTAGAGTTTTTTTTAATGTTTCGGACGTCTAGCGTGACTTGCGAATCGAATTCCCAGCTAATGCTTCGACCGATTTTGATGGTCGACAACTTACTATAAAGCTAAAGAGGTCTAGTTAACGAAAAATATACAACATTACATAAAAACTACATTGAATCAGAAATACGCGTCATTTTGTAAATCTGAACTATCCAAAACCATCAAAATCATACATCTTTCCGTTTTTGTTAAATAAAACTGATTAAATTGGGCTTACAACTCCAAAACAAAAGTTTTCTCCATATTTATTTTACACCAAATAATACTGGATCCAAAATTATGTTCATAAAAGCGTTTTTAAAAAAACATGTTTTTTCGGGTTAAATTTTAGAGTTTTTTTTAATGTTTCGGACGTCTAGCGTGACTTGCGAATCGAATTCCCAGCTAATGCTTCGACCGATTTTGATGGTCGACCACTGATTATAAAGCTGAAGAGGTCTAGTTAACGAAAAATATACAACATTACATAAAAACTACATTGAATCAGAAATACGCGTCATTTTGTAAATCTGAACTATCCAAAATCATCAAAATCATACATCTTTCCGTTTTTGTTAAATAAAACTGATTAAATTGGGCTTACAACTCCAAAACAAAAGTTTTCTCCATATTTATTTTACACCAAATAATACTGGATCCAAAATTATGTTCATAAAAGCGTTTTTAAAAAAACATGTTTTTTCGGGTTAAATTTTAGAGTTTTTTTAATGTTTCGGACGTCTAGCGTGACTTGCGAATCGAATTCCCAACTAATGCTTCGACCGATTTTGATGGTCGACCACTGATTATAAGGCTGAAGAGGTCTAGTTAACGAAAAATATACAACATTACATTAAAACTACATTGAATCAGAAATACGCGTCATTTTGTAAATCTGAACTATCCAAAATCATCAAAATCATACATCTTTCAGTTTTTGTTAAATAAAACTGATTAAATTGGGCTTACAACTCCAAAACAAAAGTTTTCTCCATATTTATTTTACACCAAATAATACTGGATCCAAAATTATGTTCATAAAAGCGTTTTTAAAAAAACATGTTTTTTCGGGTTAAATTTTAGAGTTTTTTTTAATGTTTCGGACGTCTAGCGTGACTTGCGAATCGAATTCCCAGCTAATGCTTCGACCGATTTTGATGGTCGACCACTTATTATAAAGCTAAAGAGGTCTAGTTAACGAAAAATATACAACATTACATAAAAACTACATTGAAGCAGAAATACGCGTCATTTTGTAAATCTGAACTATCCAAAATCATAAAAATCATACATCTTTCCGTTTTTGTTAAATAAATCTGATTAAATTGGGCTTACAACTCCAAAACAAAAGTTTTCTCCATATTTATTTTACACCAAATAATACTGGATCCAAAATTATGTTCATTAAGCGTTTTTAAAAAAACATGTTTTTTCGGGTTAAATTTTAGAGTTTTTTTTAATGTTTCGGACGTCTAGCGTGACTTGCGAATCGAATTCCCAGCTAATGCTTCGACCGATTTTGATGGTCGACCACTTATTATAAAGCTAAAGAGGTCTAGTTAACGAAAAATATACAACATTACATAAAAACTACATTGAAGCAGAAATACGCGTCATTTTGTAAATCTGAACTATCCAAAATCATCAAAATCATACATCTTTCCGTTTTTGTTAAATAAAACTGATTAAATTGGGCTTACAACTCCAAAACAAAAGTTTTCTCCATATTTATTTTACACCAAATAATACTGGATCCAAAATAATGTTCATAAAAGCGTTTTTAAAAAAAACATGTTTTTTCGGGTTAAATTTTAGAGTTTTTTTTAATGTTTCGGACGTCTAGCGTTACTTGCGAATCGAATTCCCAGCTAATGCTTCGACCGATTTTGATGGTCGACCACTTATTATAAAGCTAAAGAGGTCTAGTTAACGAAAAATATACAACATTACATAAAAACTAAATTGAAGCAGAAATACGCGTCATTTTGTAAATCTGAACTATCCAAAATCATCAAAATCATACATCTTTCCGTTTTTGTTAAATAAAACTGATTAAATTGGGCTTACAACTCCAAAACAAAAGTTTTCTCCATATTTATTTTACACCAAATAATATTGGATCCAAAATTATGTTCATAAAAGCGTTTTTAAAAAAACATGTTTTTTCGGGTTAAATTTTAGAGTTTTTTTTAATGTTTCGGACGTCTAGCGTGACTTGCGAATCGAATTCCCAGCTAATGCTTCGACCGATTTTGATGGTCGACCACTGATTATAAAGCTGAAGAGGTCTAGTTAACGAAAAATATACAACATTACATAAAAACTACATTGAATCAGAAATACGCGTCATTTTGTAAATCTGAACTATCCAAAATCATCAAAATCATACATCTTTCCGTTTTTGTTAAATAAAACTGATTAAATTGGACTTACAACTCCAAAACAAAAGTTTTCTCCATATTTATTTTACACCAAATAATACTGGATCCAAAATTATGTTCATAAAAGCGTTTTTAAAAAAACATGTTTTTTCGGGTTAAATTTTAGAGTTTTTTTAATGTTTCGGACGTCTAGCGTGACTTGCGAATCGAATTCCCAACTAATGCTTCGACCGATTTTGATGGTCGACCACTGAGTATAAAGCTGAAGAGGTCTAGTTAACGAAAAATATACAACATTACATTAAAACTACATTGAATCAGAAATACGCGTCATTTTGTAAATCTGAACTATCCAAAATCATCAAAATCATACATCTTTCAGTTTTTGTTAAATAAAACTGATTAAATTGGGCTTACAACTCCAAAACAAAAGTTTTCTCCATATTTATTTTACACCAAATAATACTGGATCCAAAATTATGTTCATAAAAGCGTTTTTAAAAAAAACATGTTTTTTCGGGTTAAATTTTAGAGTTTTTTTTAATGTTTCGGACGTCTAGCGTGACTTGCGAATCGAATTCCCAGCTAATGCTTCGACCGATTTTGATGGTCGACCACTTATTATAAAGCTAAAGAGGTCTAATTAACGAAAAATATACAACATTACATAAAAACTACATTGAAGCAGAAATACGCGTCATTTTGTAAATCTGAACTATCCAAAATCATCAAAATCATACATCTTTCCGTTTTTGTTAAATAAAACTGATTAAATTGGGCTTACAACTCCAAAACAAAAGTTTTCTCCATATTTATTTTACACCAAATAATACTGGATCCAAAATTATGTTCATAAAAGCGTTTTTAAAAAAACATGTTTTTTCGGGTTAAATTTTAGAGTTTTTTTTAATGTTTCGGACGTCTAGCGTGACTTGCGAATCGAATTCCCAGCTAATGCTTCGACCGATTTTGATGGTCGACCACTTATTATAAAGCTAAAGAGGTCTAGTTAACGAAAAATATACAATATTACATAAAAACTACATTGAAGCAGAAATACGCGTCATTTTGTAAATCTGAACTATCCAAAATCATCAAAATCATACATCTTTCCGTTTTTGTTAAATAAAACTGATTAAATTGGGCTTACAACTCCAAAACAAAAGTTTTCTCCATATTTATTTTACACCAAATAATACTGGATCCAAAATTATGTTCATAAAAGCGTTTTTAAAAAAACATGTTTTTTCGGGTTAAATTTTAGAGTTTTTTTTAATGTTTCGGACGTCTAGCGTGACTTGCGAATCGAATTCCCAACTAATGCTTCCACCGATTTTGATGGTCGACCACTGATTATAAAGCTGAAGAGGTCTAGTTAACGAAAAATATACAACATTACATAAAAACTACATTGAATCATAAATACGCGTCATTTTGTAAATCTGAACTATCCAAAATCATCAAAATCATACATCTTTCAGTTTTTGTTAAATAAAACTGATTAAATTGGGCTTACAACTCCAAAACAAAAGTTTTCTCCATATTTATTTTACACCAAATAATACTGGATCCAAAATTATGTTCATAAAAGCGTTTTTAAAAAAACATGTTTTTTCGGGTTAAATTTTAGAGTTTTTTTTAATGTTTCGGACGTCTAGCGTGAAAACAAAAGTTTTCTCCATATTTATTTTACACCAAATAATACTGGATCCAAAATTATGTTCATAAAAGCGTTTTTAAAAAAACATGTTTTTTCGGGTTAAATTTTAGAGTTTTTTTTTATGTTTCGGACGTCTAGCGTGACTTGCGAATCGAATTCCCAGCTAATGCTTCGACCGATTTTGATGGTCGACCACTTATTATAAAGCTAAAGAGGTCTAGTTAACGAAAAATATACAACATTACATAAAAACTACATTGAAGCAGAAATACGCGTCATTTTGTAAATCTGAACTATCCAAAATCATCAAAATCATACATCTTTCCGTTTTTGTTAAATAAAACTGATTAAATTGGGCTTACAACTCCAAAACAAAAGTTTTCTCCATATTTATTTTACACCAAATAATACTGGATCCAAAATTATGTTCATAAAAGCGTTTTTAAAAAAACATGTTTTTTCGGGTTAAATTTTAGAGTTTTTTTTAATGTTTCGGACGTCTAGCGTGACTTGCGAATCGAATTCCCAACTAATGCTTCCACCGATTTTGATGGTCGACCACTGATTATAAAGCTGAAGAGGTCTAGTTAACGAAAAATATACAACATTACATAAAAACTACATTGAATCATAAATACGCGTCATTTTGTAAATCTGAACTATCCAAAATCATCAAAATCATACATCTTTCAGTTTTTGTTAAATAAAACTGATTAAATTGGGCTTACAACTCCAAAACAAAAGTTTTCTCCATATTTATTTTACACCAAATAATACTGGATCCAAAATTATGTTCATAAAAGCGTTTTTAAAAAAACATGTTTTTTCGGGTTAAATTTTAGAGTTTTTTTTAATGTTTCGGACGTCTAGCGTTACTTGCGAATCGAATTCCCAGCTAATGCTTCGACCGATTTTGATGGTCGACCACTTATTATAAAGCTAAAGAGGTCTAGTTAACGAAAAATATACAACATTACATAAAAACTACATTGAAGCAGAAATACGCGTCATTTTGTAAATCTGAACTATCCAAAATCATCAAAATCATACATCTTTCCGTTTTTGTTAAATAAAACTGATTAAATTGGGCTTACAACTCCAAAACAAAAGTTTTCTCCATATTTATTTTACACCAAATAATACTGGATCCAAAATTATGTTCATAAAAGCGTTTTTAAAAAAACATGTTTTTTCGGGTTAAATTTTAGAGTTTTTTTTAATGTTTCGGACGTCTAGCGTGACTTGCGAATCGAATTCCCAACTAATGCTTTCACCGATTTTGATGGTCGACCACTGATT
The DNA here is from genome assembly GCA_949824845.1 of Rhingia rostrata. NCBI lineage: Eukaryota > Metazoa > Arthropoda > Insecta > Diptera > Syrphidae > Rhingia > Rhingia rostrata. The sequence continues at coordinate 135,327,199 of OX463755.1, read as the reverse complement.
ATAAAGCTGAAGAGGTCTAGTTAACGAAAAATATACAACATTACATAAAAACTACATTGAATCATAAATACGCGTCATTTTGTAAATCTGAACTATCAAAAATCATCAAAATCATACATCTTTCAGTTTTTGTTAAATAAAACTGATTAAATTGGGCTTACAACTCCAAAACAAAAGTTTTCTCCATATTTATTTTACACCAAATAATACTGGATCCAAAATTATGTTCATAAAAGCGTTTTTAAAAAAACATGTTTTTTCGGGTTAAATTTTAGAGTTTTTTTAATGTTTCGGACGTCTAGCGTGAAAACAAAAGTTTTCTCCATATTTATTTTACACCAAATAATACTGGATCCAAAATTATGTTCATAAAAGCGTTTTTAAAAAAACATGTTTTTTCGGGTTAAATTTTAGAGTTTTTTTTAATGTTTCGGACGTCTAGCGTGACTTGCGAATCGAATTCCCAGCTAATGCTTCGACCGATTTTGATGGTCGACCACTTATTATAAAGCTAAAGAGGTCTAGTTAACGAAAAATATACAACATTACATAAAAACTACATTGAAGCAGAAATACGCGTCATTTTGTAAATCTGAACTATCCAAAATCATCAAAATCATACATCTTTCCGTTTTTGTTAAATAAAACTGATTAAATTGGGCTTACAACTCCAAAACAAAAGTTTTCTCCATATTTATTTTACACCAAATAATACTGGATCCAAAATTATGTTCATAAAAGCGTTTTTAAAAAAACATGTTTTTTCGGGTTAAATTTTAGAGTTTTTTTTAATGTTTCGGACGTCTAGCGTGACTTGCGAATCGAATTCCCAGCTAATGCTTCCACCGATTTTGATGGTCGACCACTTATTATAAAGCTAAAGAGGTCTAGTTAACGAAAAATATACAACATTACATAAAAACTACATTGAAGCAGAAATACGCGTCATTTTGTAAATCTGAACTATCCAAAATCATCAAAATCATACATCTTTCCGTTTTTGTTAAATAAAACTGATTAAATTGGGCTTACAACTCCAAAACAAAAGTTTTCTCCATATTTATTTTACACCAAATAATACTGGATCCAAAATTATGTTCATAAAAGCGTTTTTAAAAAAACATGTTTTTTCGGGTTAAATTTTAGAGTTTTTTTTTAATGTTTCGGACGTCTAGCGTGACTTGCGAATCGAATTCCCAACTAATTCTTCGACCGATTTTGATGGTCGACCACTTATTATAAAGCTAAAGAGGTCTAGTTAACGAAAAATATATAATATTACATAAAAACTACATTGAAGCAGAAATACGCGTCATTTTGTAAATCTGAACTATCCAAAATCATCAAAATCATACATCTTTCCGTTTTTGTTAAATAAAACTGATTAAATTGGGCTTACAACTCCAAAACAAAAGTTTTCTCCATATTTTTTTTACACCAAATAATACTGGATCCAAAATTATGTTCATAAAAGCGTTTTTAAAAAAACATGTTTTTTCGGGTTAAATTTTAGAGTTTTTTTTTAATGTTTCGGACGTCTAGCGTGACTTGCGAATCGAATTCCCAGCTAATGCTTCGACCGATTTTGATCGTCGACCACTTATTATAAAGCTGAAGATGTCTAGTTAACGAAAAATATACAACATTACATAAAAACTACATTGAAGCAGAAATACGCGTCATTTTGTAAGCCCGAACTATCCAAAATCATCAAAATCATACATCTTTCCGTTTTTGTTCCATAAAACTGATTAAATTGGGCTTACAACTCCAAAACAAAAGTTTTCTCCATATTTATTTTACACCAAATAATACTGCATCCAAAATTATGTTCATAAAAGCGTTTTTAAAAAACATTTTTTTTCGGGTTAAATTTTATAGTTTTTTTTAATGTTTCGGACGTCTAGCGTGACTTGCGAATCGAATTCCCAGCTAATGCTTCGACCGATTTTGATGGTCGACCACTTATTATAAAGCTGAAGAGGTCTAGTTAACGAAAAATATACAACATTACATAAAAACTACATTAAAGCAGAAATACGCGTCATTTTGTAAATCTGAACTATCCAAAATCATCAAAATCATACATCTTTCCGTTTTTGTTCCATAAAACTGATTAAATTGGGCTTACAACTCCAAAACAAAAGTTTTCTCCATATTTACACCAAATAATACTGCATCCAAAATTATGTTCATAAAAGCGTTTTTAAAAAAACATTTTTTTTCGGGTTAAATTTTAGAGTTTTTTTTTAATGTTTCGGACGTCTAGCGTGACTTGCGAATCGAATTCCCAGCTAATACTTCGACCGATTTTGATGGTCGACCACTTATTATAAAGCTGAAGAGGTCTAGTTAACGAAAAATATACAACATTACATAAAAACTACATTAAAGCAGAAATACGCGTCATTTTGTAAATCTGAACTATCCAAAATCATACATCTTTCCGTTTTTGTTCCATAAAACTGATTAAATTGGGCTTACAACTCCAGAACAAAAGTTTTCTCCATATTTAGTTTACACCAAATAATACTGCATTCAAAATTATGTTCATAAAAGCGTTTTTAAAAAAACATGTTTTTTCGGGTTAAATTTTAGAGTTTTTTTTAATGTTTCGGACGTCTAGCGTGACTTGCGAATCGAATTCCCAGCTAATGCTTCGACCGATTTTGATGGTCGACCACTTATTATAAAGCTGAAGAGGTCTAGTTAACGAAAAATATACAACATTACATAAAAACTACTTTGAAGCAGAAATACGCGTCATTTTGTAAATCTGAACTATCCAAAATCATCAAAATCATACATCTTTCCATTTTTGTTCCATAAAACTGATTAAATTGGGCTTACAACTCCAGAACAAAAGTTTTCTCCATATTTATTTTACACCAAATAATACTGGATCCAAAATTATGTTCATAAAAGCGTTTTTAAAAAAACATGTTTTTTCGGGTTAAATTTTAGAGTTTTTTTTTAATGTTTCGGACGTCTAGCGTGACTTGCGAATCGAATTCCCAGCTAATGCTTCGACCGATTTTGATGGTCGACCACTTATTATAAAGCTAAAGAGGTCTAGTTAACGAAAAATATACAACATTACATAAAAACTACATTGAAGCAGAAATACGCGTCATTTTGTAAATCTGAACTATCCAAAATCATCAAAATCATACATCTTTCCGTTTTTGTTAAATAAAACTGATTAAATTGGGCTTACAACTCCAAAACAAAAGTTTTCTCCATATTTATTTTACACCAAATAATACTGGATCCAAAATTATGTTCATAAAAGCGTTTTTAAAAAAACATGTTTTTTCGGGTTAAATTTTAGAGTTTTTTTTAATGTTTCGGACGTCTAGCGTGACTTGCGAATCGAATTCCCAGCTAATGCTTCCACCGATTTTGATGGTCGACCACTTATTATAAAGCTAAAGAGGTCTAGTTAACGAAAAATATACAACATTACATAAAAACTACATTGAAGCAGAAATACGCGTCATTTTGTAAATCTGAACTATCCAAAATCATCAAAATCATACATCTTTCCGTTTTTGTTAAATAAAACTGATTAAATTGGGCTTACAACTCCAAAACAAAAGTTTTCTCCATATTTATTTTACACCAAATAATACTGGATCCAAAATTATGTTCATAAAAGCGTTTTTAAAAAAACATGTTTTTTCGGGTTAAATTTTAGAGTTTTTTTTAATGTTTCGGACGTCTAGCGTGACTTGCGAATCGAATTCCCAACTAATGCTTCGACCGATTTTGATGGTCGACCACTTATTATAAAGCTAAAGAAGTCTAGTTAACGAAAAATATACAACATTACATAAAAACTACATTGAAGCAGAAATACGCGTCATTTTGTAAATCTGAACTATCCAAAATCATCAAAATCATACATCTTTCCGTTTTTGTTAAATAAAACTGATTAAATTGGGCTTACAACTCCAAAACAAAAGTTTTCTCCATATTTTTTTTACACCAAATAATACTGGATCCAAAATTATGTTCATAAAAGCGTTTTTAAAAAAACATGTTTTTTCGGGTTAAATTTTAGAGTTTTTTTTAATGTTTCGGACGTCTAGCGTGACTTGCGAATCGAATTCCCAGCTAATGCTTCGACCGATTTTGATGGTCGACCACTTATTATAAAGCTGAAGAGATCTAGTTAACGAAAAATATACAACATTACATAAAAACTACATTGAAGCAGAAATACGCGTCATTTTGTAAATCTGAACTATCCAAAATCATCAAAATCATGCATCTTTCCGTTTTTGTTCCATAAAACTGATTAAATTGGGCTTACAACTCCAAAACAAAAGTTTTCTCCATATTTATTTTACACCAAATAATACTGCATCCAAAATTATGTTCATAAAGCGTTTTTAAAAAAACATGTTTTTTCGGGTTAAATTTTAGAGTTTTTTTTAATGTTTCGGACGTCTAGCGTGACTTGCGAATCGAATTCCCAGCTAATGCTTCGACCGATTTTGATGGTCGACCACTTATTATAAAGCTGAAGAGGTCTAGTTAACGAAAAATATACAACATTACATAAAAACTACTTTGAAGCAGAAATACGCGTCATTTTGTAAATCTGAACTATCCAAAATCATCAAAATCATACATCTTTCCGTTTTTGTTCCATAAAACTGATTAAATTGGGCTTACAACTCCAGAACAAAAGTTTTCTCCATATTTATTTTACACCAAATAATACTGCATCCAAAATTATGTTCATAAAAGCGTTTTTAAAAAAACATGTTTTTTCGGGTTAAATTTTAGAGTTTTTTTTAATGTTTCGGACGTCTAGCGTGACTTGCGAATCGAATTCCCAGCTAATGCTTCGACCGATTTTGATGGTCGACCACTTATTATAAAGCTGAAGAGGTCTAGTTAACGAAAAATATACAACATTACATAAAAACTACTTTGAAGCAGAAATACGCGTCATTTTGTAAATCTGAACTATCCAAAATCATCAAAATCATACATCTTTCCGTTTTTGTTCCATAAAACTGATTAAATTGGGCTTACAACTCCAGAACAAAAGTTTTCTCCATATTTATTTTACACCAAATAATACTGCATCCAAAATTATGTTCATAAAAGCGTTTTTAAAAAAAACATGTTTTTTCGGGTTAAATTTTAGAGTTTTTTTTTAATATTTCGGACGTCTAGCGTGACTTGCGAATCGAATTCCCAGCTAATGCTTCGACCCATTTTGATGGTCGACCACTTATTATAAAGCTGAAGAGGTCTAGTTAACGAAAAATATACAATATTACATAAAAACTACATTGAATCAGAAATACCCATCATTTTGTAAATCTGAACTATCCAAAGTCATCAAAATCATACATCTTTCCGTTTTTGTTCCATAAAACTGATTAAATTGGGCTTACAACTCCAAAACAAAAGTTTTCTCCATATTTATCTTACACCAAATAATACTGCATCCAAAATTATGCTTATAAAAGCGTTTTTAAAAAAACATGTTTTTTCAGGTTAAATTTTAGAGTTTTTTTAATGTTTCGGACGTCTAGCGTGACTTGCGAATCGAATTCCTAGCTAATGCTTCGACCGATTTTGATGGTCGACCATTTATTATAAAGCTGAAGAGGTCTAGTTAACGAAAAATATACAACATTACATAAAAACTACATTGAAGCAGAAATACGCGTCATTTTGTAAATCTGAACTATCCAAAATCATCAAAATCATACATCTTTCCGTTTTTGTTCCATAAAACTGATTAAATTGGGCTTACAACTCCAGAACAAAAGTTTTCTCCATATTTATTTTACACCAAATAATACTGCATCCAAAATTATGTTCATAAAAGCGTTTTTAAAAAAACATGTTTTTTCGGGTTAAATTTTAGAGTTTTTTTTAATGTTTCGGACGTCTAGCGTGACTTGCGAATCGAATTCCCAGCTAATGCTTCGACCGATTTTGATGGTCGACCACTTATTATAAAGCTGAAGAGGTCTTGTTAACGAAAAATATACAACATTACATAAAAACTACATTGAATCAGAAATACGCATCATTTTGTAAATCTAAACTATCCAAAATCATCAAAATCATACATCTTTCCGTTTTTGTTCCATAAAACTGATTAAATTGGGCTTACAACTCCAAAACAAAATTTTTCTCCATATTTATTTTACACCAAATAATACTGCATCCAAAATTATGTTCATAAAAGCGTTTTTAAAAAAAACATGTTTTTTCGGGTTAAGTTTTAGAGTTTTTTTTAATGTTTCGGACGTCTAGCGTGACTTGCGAATCGAATTCCCAGCTAATGCTTCGACCGATTTTGATGGTCGACCACTTATTATAAAGCTGAAGAGGTCTAGTTAACGAAAAATATACAACATTACATAAAAACTACATTGAAGCAGAAATACGCGTCATTTTGTAAATCTGAACTATCCAAAATCATCAAAATCATACATCTTTCCGTTTTTGTTCCATAAAACTGATTAAATTGGGCTTACAACTCCAGAACAAAAGTTTTCTCCATATTTATTTTACACCAAATAATACTACATCCAAAATTATGTTCATAAAAGCGTTTTTAAAAAAACATGTTTTTTCGGGTTAAATTTTAGAGTTTTTTTTAATGTTTCGGACGCCTAGCGTGACTTGCGAATCGAATTCCCAGCTAATTCTTCGACCCATTTTGATGGTCGACCACTTATTATAAAGCTGAAGAGGTCTAGTTAACGAAAAATATACAACATTACATAAAAACTACATTGAAGCAGAAATACGCGTCATTTTGTAAATCTGAACTATCCAAAATCATCAAAATCATACATCTTTCCGTTTTTGTTCCATAAAACTGATTAAATTGGGCTTACAACTCCAAAACAAAAGTTTTCTCCATATTTATTTTACACCAAATAATACTGCATCCAAAATTATGTTCATAAAAGCGTTTTTAAAAAAACATGTTTTTTCGGGTTAAATTTTAGAGTTTTTTTTAATGTTTCGGACGCCTACCGATTTTGATGGTCGACCACTTATTATAAAGCTGAAGAGGTCTAGTTAACGAAAAATATACAACATTACATAAAACCTACATTGAATCAGAAATACGCATCATTTTGTAAATCTGAACTATCCAAAATCATCAAAATCATACATCTTTCCGTTTTTGTTCCATAAAACTGATTAAATTGGGCTTACAACTCCAAAACAAAAGTTTTCTCCATATTTATTTTACACCAAATAATACTGCGTCCAAAATTATGTTCATAAAAGCGTTTTTAAAAAAAAACATGTTTTTTCGGGTTAAATTTTAGAGTTTTTTTTAATGTTTCGGACGTCTAGCGTGACTTGCGAATCGAATTCCCAGCTAATGCTTCGACCGATTTTGATGGTCGACCACTTATTATAAAGCTGAAGAGGTCTAATTAACGAAAAATATACAACATTACATAAAAACTACATTGAAGCAGAAATACGCTTCATTTTGTAAATCTGAACTATCCAAAATCATCAAAATCATACATCTTTCCGTTTTTGTTCCATAAAACTGATTAAATTGGGCTTACAACTCCAGAACAAAAGTTTTCTGCATATTTATTTTACACCAAATAATACTGCATCCAAAATTATGTTCATAAAAGCGTTTTTAAAAAACATGTTTTTTCGGGTTAAATTTTAGAGTTTTTTTTAATGTTTCGGACGCCTAGCGTGACTTGCGAATCGAATTCCCAGCTAATGCTTCGACCGATTTTGATGGTCGACCACTTATTATAAAGCTGAAGAGGTCTAGTTACCGAAAAATATACAACATTACATAAAAACTACATTGAATCAGAAATACGCATCATTTTGTAAATCTAAACTATCCAAAATCATCAAAATCATACATCTTTCCGTTTTTGTTCCATAAAACTGATTAAATTGGGCTTACAACTCCAAAACAAAATTTTTCTCCATATTTATTTTACACCAAATAATACTGCATCCAAAATTATGTTCATAAAAGCGTTTTTAAAAAAAACATGTTTTTTCGGGTTAAATTTTAGAGTTTTTTTTAATGTTTCGGACGTCTAGCGTGACTTGCGAATCGAATTCCCAGCTAATGCTTCGACCGATTTTGATGGTCGACCACTTATTATAAAGCTGAAGAGGTCTAGTTAACGAAAAATATACAACATTACATAAAAACTACATTCAAGCAGAAATACGCGTCATTTTGTAAATCTGAACTATCCAAAATCATCAAAATCATACATCTTTCCGTTTTTGTTACATAAAACTGATTAAATTGGGCTTACAACTCCAGAACAAAAGTTTTCTCCATATTTATTTTACACCAAATAATACTGCATCCAAAATGATGTTCATAAAAGCGTTTTTTAAAAAAACATGTTTTTTCGGGTTAAATTTTAGAGTTTTTTTTTAATATTATAAAGCTGAAGAGGTCTAGTTAACGAAAAATATACAACATTACATAAAAACTACATTCAAGCAAAAATACGCGTCATTTTGTAAATCTGAACTATCCAAAATCATCAAAATCATACATCTTTCCGTTTTTGTTCCATAAAACTGATTAAATTGGGCTTACAACTCCAGAACAAAAGTTTTCTCCATATTTATTTTACACCAAATAATACTGCATCCAAAATTATGTTCATAAAAGCGTTTTTTAAAAAAACATGTTTTTTCGGGTTAAATTTTAGAGTTTTTTTTTAATATTATAAAGCTGAAGAGGTCTAGTTAACGAAAAATATACAACATTACATAAAAACTACATTGAAGCAGAAATACGCGTCATTTTGTAAATCTGAACTATCCAAAATCATCAAAATCATACATCTTTCCGTTTTTGTTCCATAAAACTGATTAAATTGGGCTTACAACTCCAAAACAAAAGTTTTCTCCATATTTATTTTACACCAAATAATACTGCATCCAAAATTATGTTCATAAAAGCGTTTTTAAAAAAAACATGTTTTTTCGGGTTAAATTTTAGAGATTTTTTTAATGTTTCGGACGTCTAGCGTGACTTGCGAATCGAATTCCCAGCTAATGCTTCGACCCATTTTGATGGTCGACCACTTATTATAAAGCTGAAGAGGTCTAGTTAACGAAAAATATACAATATTACATAAAAACTACATTGAATCAGAAATACCCATCATTTTGTAAATATAAACTATCCAAAGTCATCAAAATCATACATCTTTCCGTTTTTGTTCCATAAAACTGATTAAATTGGGCTTACAACTCCAAAATAAAAGTTTTCTCCATATTTATCTTACACCAAATAATACTGCATCCAAAATTGTGCTTATAAAAGCGTTTTTAAAAAAAACATGTTTTTTCAGGTTAAATTTTAGAGTTTTTTTTAATGTTTCGGACGTCTAGCGTGACTTGCGAATCGAATTCCTAGCTAATGCTTCGACCGATTTCGATGGTCGACCACTTATTATAAAGCTGAAGAGGTCTAGTTAACGAAAAATATACAATATTACATAAAAACTACATTGAAGCAGAAATGCGCGTCATTTTGTAAATCTGAACTATCCAAAATCATCAAAATCGTACATCTTTCCGTTTTTGTTCCATAAAACTGATTAAATTGGGCTTACAACTCCAGAACAAAAGTTTTCTCCATATTTATTTTACACCAAATAATACTGCATTCAAAATTATGTTCATAAAAGCGTTTTTAAAAAAACATGTTTTTTCGGGTTAAATTTTAGAGTTTTTTTTTAATGTTTCGGACGTCTAGCGTGACTTGCGAATCGAATTCCCAGCTAATGCTTCGACCGATTTTGATGGTCGACCACTTATTATAAAGCTGAAGAGGTCTAGTTAACGAAAAATATACAACATTACATAAAAACTACATTGAAGCAGAAATAAGCGTCATTTTGTAAATCTGAACTATCCAAAATCATCAAAATCATACATCTTTCCGTTTTTGTTCCATAAAACTGATTAAATTGGGCTTACAACTCCAAAACAAAAGTTTTCTCCATATTTATTTTACACCAAATAATACTGCATCCAAAATTATGTTCATAAAAGCATTTTTAAAAAAACATGTTTTTTCGGGTTAAATTTTAGATTTTTTTTAATGTTTCGGACGTCTAGCGTGACTTGCGAATCGAATTCCCAGATAATGTTTCGACCCATTTTGATGGTCGACCACTTATTATAAAGCTGAAGAGGTCTAGCTAACGAAAAATATACAACATTACATAAAAACTACATTGAAGCAGAAATACGCGTCATTTTGTAAATCTGAACTATCCAAAATCATCAAAATCATACATCTTTCCGTTTTTGTTCCATAAAACTGATTAAATTGGGCTTACAACCTCAAAACAAAAGTTTTCTCCATATTTATTTTACACCAAATAATACTGCATCCAAAATTATGTTCATAAAAGCGTTTTTAAAAAAACATGTTTTTTCGGGTTAAATTTTAGAGTTTTTTTTTATGTTTCGGACGTCTAGTGTGACTTGCGAATTGAATTCCCAGCTAATGCTTCGACCGATTTTGATGGTCGACTACTTATTATAAAGCTAAAGAGGTCTAGTTAACGAAAAATATACAATATTACATAAAAACTACATTGAATCAGAAATAACCATCATTTTGTAAATCTGAACTATCCAAAGTCATCAAAATCATACATCTTTCCGTTTTTGTTCCATAAAACTGATTAAATTGGGCTTACAACTCCAAAACAAAAGTTTTCTCCATATTTATCTTACACCAAATAATACTGCATCCAAAATTTGTCTTATAAAAGCGTTTTTAAAAAAACATGTTTTTTCAGGTTAAATTTTAGAGTTTTTTTTAATGTTTCGGACGTCTAGCGTGACTTGCGAATCGAATTCCCTGCTAATGCTTCGACCGATTTTGATGGTCGACCACTTATTATAAAGCTGAAGAGGTCTAGTTAACGAAAAATATACAACATTACATAAAAACTACAATGAAGCAGAAATACGCGTAATTTTTTAAATCTGAACTATCCAAAATCATCAAAATCATACATCTTTCCGTTTTTGTTCCATAAAACTGAATAAATTGGGCTTACAACTCCAAAACAAAAGTTTTCTCCATATTTATTTTACACCAAATAATACTGCATCCAAAATTATGTTCATAAAAGCGTTTTTAAAAAAACATGTTTTTTCGGGTTAAATTTTAGAGCTTTTTTTAATGTTTCGGGCGTCTAGCGTGACTTGCGAATCGAATTCCCAGCTAATGCTTCGACCGATTTTGATGGTCGACCACTTATTATAAAGCTGAAGAGGTCTAGTTAACGAAAAATATACAACATAACATAACGACTACATTGAAGCAGAAATACGCGTCATTTTGTAAATCTGAACTATCCAAAATCATCAAAATCATACATCTTTCCGTTTTTGTTCCATAAAAATGTTTAAATTGGGCTTACAACCGCAAAACAAAAGTTTTCTCCATATTTATTTTACACCAAATAATACTGCATCCAAAATTATGTTCATAAAAGCATTTTTAAAAAAACATGTTTTTTCGGGTTAAATTTTAGAGCTTTTTTTTAATGTTTCGGGCGTCTAGCGTGACTTGCGAATCGAATTCCCAGCTAATGCTTCGACCGATTTTGATGGTCGACTACTTATTATAAAGCTAAAGAGGTCTAGTTAACGAAAAATATACAATATTACATAAAAACTACATTGAATCAGAAATAACCATCATTTTGTAAATCTGAACTATTCAAAGTCATCAAAATCATACATCTTTCCGTTTTTGTTCCATAAAACTAATTAAATTGGGCTAACAACTCAAAAACAAAAGTTTTCTCCATATTTATCTTACACCACATAATACTGCATCCAAAATTATTCTTATAAAAGCGTTTTTAAAAAAACATGTTTTTTCAGGTTAAATTTTAGAGTTTTTTTAATGTTTCGGACGTCTAGCGTGACTTGCGAATCGAATTCCCAGCTAATGCTTCGACCCATTTTGATGGTCGACCACTTATTATAAAGCTGAAGAGGTCTAGCTAACGAAAAATATACAACATTACATAAAAACTACATTGAAGCAGAAATACGCGTCATTTTGTAAATCTGAACTATCCAAAATCATCAAAATCATACATCTTTCCGTTTTTGTTCCATAAAACTGATTAAATTGGGCTTACAACCTCAAAACAAAAGTTTTCTCCATATTTATTTTACACCAAATAATACTGCATCCAAAATTATGTTCATAAAAGCGTTTTTAAAAAAACATGTTTTTTCGGGTTAAATTTTAGAGTTTTTTTTTATGTTTCGGACGTCTAGCGTGACTTGCGAATCGAATTCCCAGCTAATGCTTCGACCCATTTTGATGGTCGACCACTTATTATAAAGCTGAAGAGGTCTAGCTAACGAAAAATATACAACATTACATAAAAACTACAATGAAGCAGAAATACGCGTCATTTTGTAAATCTGAACTATCCAAAATCATCAAAATCATACATCTTTCCGTTTTTGTTCCACAAAACTGATTAAATTGGGCTTACAACTCCAAAACAAAAGTTTTCTCCATATTTATCTTACACCAAATTATACTGCATCCAAAATTATGCTTATAAAAGCGTTTTTAAAAAAACATGTTTTTTTTCGGTTTAAATTCTAGAGTTTTTTTTTAATGTTTCGGACGTCTAGCGTGACTTGCGAATCGAATTCCCAGCTAATGCTTCGACCGATTTTGATGGTCGACCCTTTTATTATAAAGCTGAAGAGGTCTTGTTAACGAAAAATATACAACATAACATAACAACTACATTGAAGCAGAAATACGCGTCATTTTGTAAATCTGAACTATCCAAAATCATCAAAATCATACATCTTTCCGTTTTTGTTCCATAAAACTGAATAAATTGGGCTTACAACTCCAAAACAAAAGTTTTCTCCATATTTATTTTACACCAAATAATACTGCATCCAAAATTATGTTCATAAAAGCGTTTTTAAAAAAACATGTTTTTTCGGGTTAAATTTTAGAGCTTTTTTTAATGTTTCGGGCGTCTAGCGTGACTTGCGAATCGAATTCCCAGCTAATGCTTCGACTGATTTTGATGGTCGACCACTTATTATAAAGCTGAAGAGGTCTAGTTAACGAAAAATATACAACATAACATAACGACTACATTGAAGCAGAAATACGCGTCATTTTGTAAATCTGAACTATCCAAAATCATCAAAATCATACATCTTTCCGTTTTTGTTCCACAAAACTGATTAAATTGGGCTTACAACTCCAAAACAAAAGTTTTCTCCATATTTATCTTACACCAAATTATACTGCATCCAAAATTATGCTTATAAAAGCGTTTTTAAAAAAACATGTTTTTTTTCGGTTTAAATTCTAGAGTTTTTTTTTAATGTTTCGGACGTCTAGCGTGACTTGCGAATCGAATTCCCAGCTAATGCTTCGACCGATTTTGATGGTCGACCCTTTTATTATAAAGCTGAAGAGGTCTTGTTAACGAAAAATATACAACATAACATAACAACTACATTGAAGCAGAAATACGCGTCATTTTGTAAATCTGAACTATCCAAAATCATCAAAATCATACATCTTTCCGTTTTTGTTCCATAAAACTGATTAAATTGGGCTTACAACTCCAAAACAAAAGTTTTCTCCATATTTATCTTACACCAAATAATACTGCATCCAAAATTATGCTTATAAAAGCGTTCTTAAAAAAACATGTTTTTTCAGGTTAAATTTTAGAGTTTTTTTTAATGTTTCGGACGTCTAACGTGACTTGCGAATCGAATTCCCAGCTAATGCTTCGACCGATTTTAATGGTCGACCACTTATTATAAAGCTGAAGAGGTCTAGTTAACGAAAAATATACAACATTACATAAAAACTACATTGAAGCAGAAATACGCGTCATTTTGTAAATCTGAACTATCCAAAATCATCAAAATCATACATCTTTCCGTTTTTGTTCCATAAAACTGATTAAATTGGGCTTACAACTCCAAAACAAAAGTTTTCTCCATATTTATTTTACACCAAATAATACTGCATCCAAAATTATGTTCATAAAAGCGTTTTTAAAAAAACATGTTTTTTCGGGTTAAATTTTAGAGTTTTTTTTAATGTTTCGGACGTCTAGCGTGACTTGCGAATCGGATTCCCAGCTAATGCTTCGACCGATTTTGATGGTCGACCACTTATTATAAAGCTGAAGAGGTCTTGTTAACGAAAAATATACAACATTACATAAAAACTACAATGAAGCAGAAATACGCGTCATTTTGTAAATCTGAACTATCCAAAATCATCAAAATCATACATCTTTCCGTTTTTGTTCCATAAAACTGATTTAATTGGGCTTACAACCTCAAAACAAAAGTTTTCTCCATATTTATTTTACACCAAATAATACTGCATCCAAAATTATGTTCATAAAAGCGTTTTTAAAAAAACATGTTTTTTCGGGTTAAATTTTAGAGTTTTTTTTTATGTTTCGGACGTCTAGCGTGACTTGCGAATCGAATTCCCAGCTAATGCTTCGACCGATTTTGATGGTCGTCCACTTATTATAAAGCTGAAGAGGTCTAGTTAACGAAAAATATACAACATTTCATAAAAACTACAATTAAGCAGAAATACGCGTCATTTTGTAAATCTGAACTATCCAAAATCATCAAAATCATACATCTTTCCGTTTTAGTTCCACAAAACTGATTAAATTGGGCTTACAACTCCAAAACAAAAGTTTTCTCCATATTTATCTTACACCAAATTATACTGCATGCAAAATTATGCTTATAAAAGCGTTTTTAAAAAAACATGTTTTTTTTCGGTTTAAATTTTAGAGTTTTTTTTTAATGTTTCGGACGTCTAGCGTGACTTGCGAATCGAATTCCCAGCTAATGCTTCGACCGAGTTTGATGGTCGACCACTTATTATAAAGCTGAAGAGGTCTTGTTAACGAAAAATATACAACATAACATAACAACTACATTGAAGCAGAAATACGCGTCATTTTGTAAATCTGAACTATCCAAAATCATCAAAATCATACATCTTTCCGTTTTTGTTCCATAAAACTGATTAAATTGGGCTTACAACCTCAAAACAAAAGTTTTCTACATATTTATTATACACCAAATAATACTGCATCCAAAATTATGTTCATAAAAGCGTTTTTAAAAAAACATGTTTTTTCGGGTTAAATTTTAGAGTTTTTTTTAATGTTTCGGACGTCTAGCGTGACTTGCGAATCGAATTCCCAGCTAATGCTTAGACCGATTTTGATGGTCGACCACTTATTATAAAGCTGAAGAGGTCTAGTTAACGAAAAATATACAACATTACATAAAAACTACATTGAAGCAGAAATACGCGTCATTTTGTAAATCTGAACTATCCAAAATCATCAAAATCATACATCTTTCCGTTTTTGTTCCATAAAACTGATTAAATTGGGCTTACAACTCCAAAACAAAAGTTTTCTCCATATTTATCTTACACCAAATAATACTGCATCCAAAATTATGCTTATAAAAGCGTTTTTAAGAAAACATGTTTTTTCAGGTTAAATTTTATAGTTTTTTTTAATGTTTCGGACGTCTAGCGTGACTTGCGAATCGAATTCCCAGCTAATGCTTCGACCGATTTTGATGGTCGACCACTTATTATAAAGCTGAAGAGGTCTAGTTAACGAAAAATATACAACATTACATAAAAACTACATTGAAGCAGAAATACGCGTCATTTTGTAAATCTGAACTATCCAAAATCATCAAAATCATACATCTTTCCGTTTTTGTTCCATAAAACTGATTAAATTGGGCTTACAACTCCAAAACAAAAGTTTTCTCCATATTTATCTTACACCAAATAATACTGCATCCAAAATTATGCTTATAAAAGCGTTTTTAAAAAAACATGTTTTTTCAGGTTAAATTTTAGAGTTTTTTTTAATGTTTCGGACGTCTAGCGTGACTTGCGAATCGAATTCCCAGCTAATGCTTCGACCGATTTTAATGGTCGACCACTTATTATAAAGCTGAAGAGGTCTAGTTAACGAAAAATATACAACATTACATAAAAACTACATTGAAGCAGAAATACGCGTCATTTTGTAAATCTGAACTATCCAAAATCATCAAAATCATACATCTTTCCGTTTTTGTTCCATAAAACTGATAAAATTGGGCTTACAACTCCAAAACAAAAGTTTTCTCCATATTTATTTTACACCAAATAATACTGCATGCAAAATTATGTTCATAAAAGCGTTTTTAAAAAAACATGTTTTTTCGGGTTAAATTTTAGAGTTTTTTTTAATGTTTCGGACGTCTAGCGTGACTTGCGAATCGGATTCCCAGCTAATGCTTCGACCGATTTTGATGGTCGACCACTTATTATAAAGCTGAAGAGGTCTAGTTAACGAAAAATATACAACATTACATAAAAACTACATTGAAGCAGAAATACGCGTCATTTTGTAAATCTGAACTATCCAAAATCATCAAAATCATACATCTTTCCGTTTTTGTTCCATAAAACTGATTAAATTGGGCTTACAACTCCAAAACAAAAGTTTTCTCCATATTTATTTTACACCAAATAATACTGCATCCAAAATTATGTTCACAAAAGCGTCTTTAAAAAAACATGTTTTTTCAGGTTAAATTTTAGAGTTTTTTTAATGTTTCGGACGTCTAGCGTGACTTGCGAATCGAATTCCCAGCTAATGCTTCGACCGATTTTGATGGTCGACCACTTATTATAAAGCTGAAGAGGTCTTGTTAACGAAAAATATACAACATTACATAAAAACTACATTCAAGCAGAAATACGCATCATTTTGTAAATCTAAACTATCCAAAATCATCAAAATCATACATCTTTCCGTTTTTGTTCCATAAAACTGATTAAATTGGGCTTACAACTCCAAAACAAAAGTTTTCTCCATATTTATTTTACACCAAATAATACTGCATCCAAAATTATGTTCATAAAATCATTTTTAAAAAAACATGTTTTTTCGGGTTAAATTTTAGAGTTTTTTTTTAATGTTTCGGACGTCTAGCGTGACTTGCGAATCGAATTCCCAGCTAATGCTTGGACCGATTTTGATGGTCGACCACTTATAATAAAGCTGAAGAGATCTAGTTAACCAAAATCATACAACATTACATAAAAACAACATTGAAGCAGAAATACGCGTCATTTTGTAAATCTGAACTATCCAAAATCATCAAAATCATACATCTTTCCGTTTTTGTTCCATAAAACTGATTAAATTGGGCTGACAACTCCAAAACAAAAGTTTTCTCCATATTTATTTTACAATAAATAATACTGCATCCAAAATTATGTTCATAAAAGCGTTTTTAAAAAAACATGTTTTTTCGGGTTAAATTTTAGAGTTTTTTTAAATGTTTCGGACGTCTAGCGTGACTTGCGAATCGAATTCCCAGCTAATGCTTCGACCGATTTTGATGGTCGACCACTTATTATAAAGCTGAAGAGGTCTAGTTAACGAAAAATATACAACATTACATAAAAACTATCCAAAATCATCAAAATCATACATCTTTCCGTTTTTGTTCCATAAAACTGATTAAATTGGGCTTAAAACTCCAAAACAAAAGTTTTCTCCATATTTATCTTACAACAAATAATACTGCATCCAAAATTATGTTCATAAAAGCGTTTTTAAAAAAACCTTTTTTTTTTGGGGTCAAATTTTAGAGTTTTTTTTTAATGTTTCGGACGTCTAGCGTGACTTGCGAATCGAATTCCCAGCTAATGCTTCGACCGATTTTGATGTTCGACCACTTATTATAAAGCTGAAGAGGTCTAGTTAACGAAAAATTTACAACATTACATAAAAACTACATTGAAGCAGAAATACGCGTCATTTTGTAAATCTGAACTATCCAAAATCATCAAAATCATACATCTTTCCGTTTTTGTTCCATAAAACTGATTAAATTGGGCTTACAACTCCAGAACAAAAGTTTTCTCCATATTTATTTTACACCAAATAATACTGCATCCAAAATTATGTTCATAAAAGCGTTTTTAAAAAAACATGTTTTTTCGGGTTAAATTTTAGAGTTTTTTTTAATGTTTCGGACGTCTAGCGTTACTTGCGAATCGAACTCCCAGCTAATGCTTCGACCGATTTTGATGGTCGACCACTTATTATAAAGCTGAAGAGGTCTAGTTAACGAAAAATATACAACATTACATAAAAACTACATTGAAGCAGAAATACGCGTCATTTTGTAAATCTGAACTATCCAAAATCATCAAAATCATACATCTTTCCGTTTTTGTTCCATAAAACTGATTAAATTGGGCTTACAATTCCAAAACAAAAGTTGTCTCCATATTTATTTTACACCAAATAATACTGCATCCAAAGTTATGTTCATAAAAGCGTTTTTAAAAAAACATGTTTTTTCGGGTTAAATTTTAGAGTTTTTTTTAATGTTTCGGACGTCTAGCGTGATTTGCGAATCGAATTCCCAGCTAATGCTTCGACCGATTTTGATGGTCGACCACTTATTATAAAGCTGAAGAGGTCTAGTTAACGAAAAATATACAACATTACATAAAAACTACATTGAAGCATAAAACTGATTAAATTGGGCTTACAACTCCAAAACAAAAGTTTTCTCCATATTTATTTTACACCAAATAATACTGCATCCAAAATTGTGTTCATAAAAGCGTTTTTAAAAAAACATGTTTTTTCGGGTTAAATTTTAGAGTTTTTTTTAATGTTTCGGACGTCTAGCGTGGCTTGCGAATCGAATTCTCAGCTAATGCTTCGACCGATTTTGATCGTCGACCACTTATTATAAAGCTGAAGAGGTCTAGTTAACGAAAAATATACAACATTACATGAAAACTACATTGAAGCAGAAATACGCGTCATTTTGTAAATCTGAACTATCCAAAATCATCAAAATCATACATCTTTCCGTTTTTGTTCCATAAAACTGATTAAATTGGGCTTACAACTCCAAAACAAAAGTTTTCTCCATATTTATTTTACACCAAATAATACTGCATCCAAAATTATGTTCATAAAAGCGTTTTTAAGAAAACATGTTTTTTCGGGTTAAATTTTAGAGTTTTTTTTAATGTTTCGGACGTCTAGCGTGATTTGCGAATCGAATTCCCAGCTAATGCTTCGACCGATTTTGATGGTCGACCACTTATTATAAAGCTGAAGAGGTCTAGTTAACGAAAAAGATACAACATTACATAAAAACTACATTGAAGCATAAAACTGATTAAATTGGGCTTACAACTCCAAAACAAAAGTTTTCTCCATATTTATTTTACACCAAATAATACTGCATCCAAAATTATGTTCATAAAAGCGTCTTTAAAAAAACATGTTTTTTCGGGTTAAATTTTAGAGTTTTTTTTAATGTTTCGGACGTCTAGCGT
The DNA here is from genome assembly GCA_949824845.1 of Rhingia rostrata. Classification (NCBI taxonomy): domain Eukaryota; kingdom Metazoa; phylum Arthropoda; class Insecta; order Diptera; family Syrphidae; genus Rhingia; species Rhingia rostrata. Next base: position 135,307,719 of record OX463755.1, on the reverse strand, counting down.
GGCTTGCGAATCGAATTCTCAGCTAATGCTTCGACCGATTTTGATCGTCGACCACTTATTATAAAGCTGAAGAGGTCTAGTTAACGAAAAATATACAACATTACATGAAAACTACATTGAAGCAGAAATACGCGTCATTTTGTAAATCTGAAATATCCAAAATCATCAAAATCATACATCTTTCCGTTTTTGTTCCATAAAACTGATTAAATTGGGCTTACAACTCCAAAACAAAAGTTTTCTCCATATTTATTTTACACCAAATAATACTGCATCCAAAATTATGTTCATAAAAGCGTTTTTAAAAAAACATGTTTTTTCGGGTTAAATTTTAGAGTTTTTTTTAATGTTTCGGACGTCTAGCGTGATTTGCGAATCGAATTCCCAGCTAATGCTTCGACCGATTTTGATGGTCGACCACTTATTATAAAGCTGAAGAGGTCTAGTTAACGAAAAAGATACAACATTACATAAAAACTACATTGAAGCATAAAACTGATTAAATTGGGCTTACAACTCCAAAACAAAAGTTTTCTCCATATTTATTTTACACCAAATAATACTGCATCCAAAATTATGTTCATAAAAGCGTTTTTAAAAAAACATGTTTTTTCGGGTTAAATTTTAGAGTTTTTTTTAATGTTTCGGACGTCTAGCGTGACTTGCGAATCGAATTCCCAGCTAATGCTTCGACCGATTTTGATGGTCGACCACTTATTGTAAAGCTGAAGAGGTCTAGTTAACGAAAAATATACAATATTACATAAAAACGACATTGAATCAGAAATACCCATCATTTTGTAAATCTGAACTATCCAAGTCATCAAAATCATACATCTTTCCGTTTTTGTTCCATAAAACTGATTAAATTGGGCTTACAACTCCAAAAAAAAAGTTTTCTCCATATTTATTTTACACCAAATAATACTGCATCCAAAATTATGTTCATAAAAGCGTTTTTAAAAAAACATTTTTTTTCGGGTTAAATTTTAGAGTTTTTTTTAATGTTTCGGACGTCTAGCGTGACTTGCGAATCGAATTCCCAGCTAATGCTTCGACCGATTTTGATGGTCGACCACTTATTATAAAGCCGAAGAGGTCTAGTTAACGAAAAATATACAATATTACATAAAAACTACATTGAATCAGAAATACCCATCATTTTGTTAATCTGAACTATCCAAAGTCATCAAAATCATACATCTTTCCGTTTTTGTTCCATAAAACTGATTAAATTGGGCTTACAACTCCAAAACAAAAGTTTTCTCCATATTTATCTTACACCAAATAATACTGCATCCAAAATTATGCTTATAAAAGCGTTTTTAAAAAAAACATGTTTTTTCAGGTTAAATTTTAGAGTTTTTTTTAATGTTTTGGACGTCTAGCTAGACTTGCGAATCGAATTCCCAGCTAATGCTTCGACCGATTTTGATGGTCGACCACTTATTATAAAGCTGAAGAAGTCTTGTTAACGAAAAATATACAACATTACATAAAAACTACATTGAAGCAGAAATACGCGTCATTTTGTAAATCTGAAATATCCAAAATCATCAAAATCATACATCTTTCCGTTTTTGTTCCATAAAACTGATTAAATTGGGCTTACAACTCCAAAACAAAAGTTTTCTCCATATTTATTTTACACCAAATAATACTGCATCCAAAATTATGTTCATAAAAGCGTTTTTAAAAAAACATGTTTTTTCGGGTTAAATTTTAGAGTTTTTTTTAATGTTTCGGACGTCTAGCGTGACTTGCGAATCGAATTCCCAGCTAATGCTTCGACCGATTTTGATCGTCGACCACTTATTATAAAGCTGAAGAGGTCAAGTTAACGAAAAATATACAACATTACATAAAAACTGCATTGAAGCAGAAATACGCGTCATTTTGTAAATCTGAACTATCCAAAATCATCAAAATCATACATCTTTCGGTTTTTGTTCCATAAAACTGATTAAATTGGGCTTACAACTCCAAAACAAAAGTTTTCTCCATATTTATTTTACACCAAATAATACTGCATCCAAAATTATGTTCATAAAAGCGTCTTTAAAAAAACATTTTTTTTCGGGTTAAATTTTAGAGTTTTTTTTTAATGTTTCGGACGTCTAGCGTGACTTGCGAATTGAATTCCCAGCTAATGCTTCGACCGATTTTGATGGTCGACCACTTATTATAAAGCTGAAGAGGTCTAGTTAACGAAAAATATACAACATTACATAAAAACTACATTGAAGCATAAAACTGATTAAATTGGGCTTTTAGCGTGATTTGCGAATCGAATTCCCAGCTAATGCTTCGACCGATTTTGATGGTCGACCACTTATTATAAAGCTGAAGAGGTCTAGTTAACGAAAAATTTACAACATTACATAAAAACTACATTGAAGCATAAAACTGATTAAATTGGGCTTACAACTCCAAAACAAAAGTTTTCTCCATATTTATTTTACACCAAATAATACTGCATCCAAAATTGTGTTCATAAAAGCGTTTTTAAAAAAACATGTTTTTTCGGGTTAAATTTTAGAGTTTTTTTTAATGTTTCGGACGTCTAGCGTGATTTGCGAATCGAATTCCCAGCTAATGCTTCGACCGATTTTGATGGTCGACCACTTATTATAAAGCTGAAGAGGTCTAGTTAACGAAAAATATACAACATTACATTAAAACTACATTGAAGCATAAAACTGATTAAATTGGGCTTACAACTCCAGAACAAAAGTTTTCTCCATATTTATTTTACACCAAATAATACTGCATCCAAAATTATGTTCATAAAAGCGTTTTTAAAAAAACATGTTTTTTCGGGTTAAATTTTAGAGTTTTTTTTAATGTTTCGGACGTCTAGCGTGATTTGCGAATCGAATTCCCAGCTAATGCTTCGACCGATTTTGATGGTCGACCACTTATTATAAAGCTGAAGAGCTCTAGTTAACGAAAAATATACAACATTACATAAAAACTACATTGAAGCATAAAACTGATTAAATTGGGCTTACAACTCCAAAACAAAAGTTTTCTCCATATTTATTTTACACCAAATAATACTGCATCCAAAATTATGTTCATAAAAGCGTCTTTAAAAAAACATGTTTTTTCGGGTTAAATTTTAGAGTTTTTTTTAATGTTTCGGACGTCTAGCGTGACTTGCGAATCGAATTCCCAGCTAATGCTTTGACCGATTTTGATCGTCGACCACTTATTATAAAGCTGAAGAGATCTAGTTAACGAAAAATATATAACATTACATAAAAACTGCATTGAAGCAGAAATACGCGTCATTTTGTAAATCTGAACTATCCAAAATCATCAAAATCATACATCTTTCCGTTTTTGTTCCATAAAACTGATTAAATTGGGCTTACAACTCCAAAACAAAAGTTTTCTCCATATTTATTTTACACCAAATAATACTGCATCCAAAATTATGTTCATAAAAGTGCTTTTAAAAAAGCATGTTTTTTCGGGTTAAATTTTAGAGTTATTTTTAATGTTTCGGACGTCTAGCGTGATTTGCGAATCGAATTCCCAGCTAATGCTTCGACCGATTTGGATCGTCGACCACTTATTATAAAGCTGAAGAGGTCTAGTTAACGAAAAATATACAATATTACATAAAAACAACATTGAATCAGAAATACCCATCATTTTGTAAATCTGAACTATCCAAAGTCATCAAAATCATACATCTTTCCGTTTTTGTTCCATAAAACTGATTAAATTGGGCTTACAACTCCAAAAAAAAAGTTTTCTCCATATTTATTTTACACCAAATAATACTGCATCCAAAATTATGTTCATAAAAGCGTCTTTAAAAAAACATTTTTTTTCGGGTTAAATTTTAGAGTTTTTTTTTAATGTTTCGGACGTCTAGCGTGATTTGCGAATCGAATTCCCAGCTAATGCTTCGACCGATTTTGATGGTCGACCACTTATTATAAAGCTGAAGAGGTCTAGTTAACGAAAATTATACAACATTACATAAAAACTACATTGAAGCATAAAACTGATTAAATTGGGCTTACAACTCCAGAACAAAAGTTTTCTACATATTTATTTTACACCAAATAATACTGCATCCAAAATTATGTTCATAAAAGCGTCTTTAAAAAAACATTTTTTTTCGGGTTAAATTTTAGAGTTTTTTTTAATGTTTCGGACGTCTAGCGTGATTTGCGAATCGAATTCCCAGCTAATGCTTCTACCGATTTTGATCGTCGACCACTTATTATAAAGCTGAAGAGGTCTAGTTAACGAAAAATATACAACATTACATAAAAACTGCATTGAAGCAGAAATACGCGTCATTTTGTAAATCTGAACTATCCAAAATCATCAAAATCATACATCTTTCCGTTTTTGTTCCATAAAACTGATTAAATTGGGCTTACAACTCCAAAACAAAAGTTTTCTCCATATTTATTTTACACCAAATAATACTGCATCCAAAATTATGTTCATAAAAGCGTCTTTAAAAAAACATTTTTTTTCGGGTTAAATTTTAGAGTTTTTTTTAATGTTTCGGACGTCTAGCGTGACTTGCGAATCGAATTCCCAGCTAATGCTTCGACCGATTTTGATGGTCGACCACTTATTATAAAGCTGAAGAGGTGTAGTTAACGAAAAATATAGAACATTACATAAAAACTACATTGAAGCAGAAATACGCGTCATTTTGTAAATCTGAACTATCCAAAATCATCAAAATCATACATCTTTCCGTTTTTGTTCCATAAAACTGATTAAATTGGGCTTACAACTCCAAAACAAAAGTTTTCTCCATATTTATTTTACACCAAATAATACTGCATCCAAAATTATGTTCATAAAAGCGTTTTTAAAAAAACATTTTTTTTCGGGTTAAATTTTAGAGTTTTTTTTAATGTTTCGGACGTCTAGCGTGACTTGCGATCGAATTCCCAGCTAATGCTTCGACCGATTTTGATGGTCGACCACTTATTATAAAGCTGAAGAGGTCTAGTTAACGAAAAATATACAATATTACATAAAAACTACATTGAAGCAGAAATACGCGTCATTTTGTAAATCTGAAATATCCAAAATCATCAAAATCATACATCTTTCCGTTTTTGTTCCATAAAACTGATTAAATTGGGCTTACAACTCCAAAACAAAAGTTTTCTCCATATTTATTTTACACCAAATAATACTGCATCCAAAATTATGTTCATAAAAGCGTTTTTAAAAAAACATGTTTTTTTCGGGTTAAATTTTAGAGTTTTTTCTAATGTTTCGGACGTCTAGCGTGACTTGCGAATCGAATTCCCAGCTAATGCTTCGACCGATTTTGATCGTCGACCACTTATTATAAAGCTGAAGAGGTCTAGTTAACGAAAAATATACAACATTACATAAAAACTGCATTGAAGCAGAAATACGCGTCATTTTGTAAATCTGAACTATCCAAAATCATACATCTTTCCGTTTTTGTTCCATAAAATTGATTAAATTGGGCTTACAACTCCAAAACAAAAGTTTTCTCCATATTTATTTTACACCAAAAAATACTGCATCCAAAATTATGTTCATAAAAGCGTCTTTAAAAAAACATTTTTTTTCGGGTTAAATTTTAGAGTTTTTTTTAATGTTTCGGACGTCTAGCGTGACTTGCGAATCGAATTCCCAGCTAATGCTTCGACCGATTTTGATGGTCGACCACTTATTATAAAGCTGAAGAGGCCTAGTTAACGAAAAATATACAACATTACATAAAAACTACATTGAAGCAGAAATACGCGTCATTTTGTAAATCTGAACTATCCAAAATCATCAAAATCATACATCTTTCCGTTTTTGTTCCATAAAACTGATTAAATTGGGCTTACAACTCCAGAACAAAAGTTTTCTCCATATTTATTTTACACCAAATAATACTGCATCCAAAATTATGTTCATAAAAGCGCTTTAAAAAAACATGTTTTTTCGGGTTAAATTTTAGAGTTTTTTTTAATGTTTCGGACGCCTAGCGTGACTTGCGAATCGAATTCCCAGCTAATGCTTCGACCGATTTTGATGGTCGACCACTTATTATAAAGCTGAAGAGGTCTAGTTAACGAAAAATATACAACATTACATAAAAACTATATTGAATCAGAAATACGCATCATTTTGTAAATCTAAACTATCCAAAATCATCAAAATCATACATCTTTCCGTTTTTGTTCCATAAAACTGATTAAATTGGGCTTACAACTCCAAAACAAAATTTTTCTCCATATTTATTTTACACCAAATAATACTGCATCCAAAATTATGTTCATAAAATCATTTTTAAGAAAACATGTTTTTTCGGGTTAAATTTTAGAGTTTTTTTTAATGTTTCGGACTTCTAGCGTGACTTGCGAATCGAATTCCCAGCTAATGCTTCGACCGATTTTGATGGTCGACCACTTATTATAAAGCTGAAGAGGTCTAGTTAAAGAAAAATATACAATATTACATAAAAACTACATTGAATCAGAAACACCCATCATTTTGTAAATCTGAACTATCCAAAGTCATCAAAATCATACATCTTTCCGTTTTTGTTCCATAAAACTGATTAAATTGGGCTTACAACTCCAAAACAAAAGTTTTCTCAATATTTATCTTACACCAAATAATACTGCATCCAAAATTATGCTTATAAAAGCGTTTTTAAAAAAACTATCCAAAGTCATCAAAATCATACATCTTTCCGTTTTTGTTCCATAAAACTGATTAAATTGGGCTTACAACTCCAAAACAAAAGTTTTCTCAATATTTATCTTACTCCAAATAATACTGCATCCAAAATTATGCTTATAAAAGCGTTTTTAAAAAAACTTTTTTTTTCAGGTTAAATTTTAGAGTTTTTTTAATGTTTCGGACGTCTAGCGTGACTTGCGAATCGAATTCCCAGCTAATGCTTCGACCGATTTTGATGGTCGACCACTTATTATAAAGCTGAAGAGGTCTAGTTAACGAAAAATATACAATATTACATAAAAACTACATTGAAGCAGAAATACGCGTCATTTTGTAAATCTGAACTATCCAAAATCATCAAAATCATACATCTTTCCGTTTTTGTTCCATAAAACTGATTAAATTGGGCTTACAACTCCAGAACAAAAGTTTTCTCCATATTTATTTTACACCAAATAATACTGCATCCAAAATTATGTTCATAAAAGCGTTTTTAAAAAAACATGTTTTTTCGGGTTAAATTTTAGAGTTTTTTTTAATGTTTCGGACGCCTAGCGTGACTTGCGAATCGAATTCCCAGCTAATGCTTCGACCGATTTTGATGGTCGACCACTTATTATAAAGCTGAAGAGGTCTAGTTAACGAAAAATATACAACATTACATAAAAACTATATTGTATCAGAAATACGCATCATTTTGTAAATCTAAACTATCCAAAATCATCAAAATCATACATCTTTCCGTTTTTGTTCCATAAAACTGATTAAATTGGGCTTACAACTCCAAAACAAAATTTTTCTCCATATTTATTTTACACCAAATAATACTGCATCCAAAATTATGTTCATAAAAAAACATGTTTTTTCGGGTTAAATTTTAGAGTTTTTTTTAATGTTTCGGACGTCTAGCGTGACTTGCGAATCGAATTCCCAGCTAATGCTTCGACCGATTTTGATGGTCGACCACTTATTATAAAGCTGAAGAGGTCTAGTTAACGAAAAATATACAATATTACATAAAAACTACATTGAAGCAGAAATACGCGTCATTTTGTAAATCTGAACTATCCAAAATCATCAAAATCATACATCTTTCCGCTTTTGTTCCATAAAACTGATTAAATTGGGCTTACAACTCCAAAACAAAAGTTTTCTCCATATTTATTTTACACCAAATAATACTGCATCCAAAATTATGTTCATAAAAGCGTTTTTAAAAAAACATTTTTTTTCGGGTTAAATTTTAGAGTTTTTTTTAATGTTTCGGACGTCTAGCGTGACTTGCGAATCGAATTCCCAGCTAATGCTTCGACCGATTTTGATGGTCGACCACTTATTATAAAGCTGAAGAGATCTAGTTAAAGAAAAATATACAACATTACATAAAAACTACATTGAAGCAGAAATACGCGTCATTTTGTATATCTGAACTATCCAAAATCATCAAAATCATACATCTTTCCGTTTTTGTTCCATAAAACTGATTAAATTGGGCTTACAACTCCAAAACAAAAGTTTTCTCCATATTTATTTTACAATAAATAATACTGCATCCAAAATTATGTTCATAAAAGCGTTTTTAAAAAAACATGTTTTTTCGGGTTAAATTTTAGAGTTTTTTTTTAATGTTTCGGACGTCTAGCGTGACTTGCGAATCGAATTCCCAGCTAATGCTTCGACCGATTTTGATGGTCGACCACTTATTATAAAGCTGAAGAGGTCTAGTTAACGAAAAATATACAACATTACATAAAAACTACATTGAAGCAGAAATACGCGTCATTTTGTAAATCTGAACTATCCAAAATCATCAAAATCATACATCTTTCCGTTTTTGTTCCATAAAACTGATTAAATTGGGCTTACAACTCAAAAAAAAAAGTTTTCTCCATATTTATCTTACACCAAATAATACTGCATCCAAAATTATGCTTATAAAAGCGTTTTAAAAAAAAACATGTTTTTTCAGGTTAAATTTTAGAGTTTTTTTTAATGTTTCGGACGTCTAGCGTGGCTTGCGAATCGAACTCCCAGCTAATGCTTCGACCGATTTTGATGGTCGACCACTTATTATAAAGCTGAAGAGGTCTAGTTAACGAAAAATATACAACATTACATGAAAACTACATTGAAGCAGAAATACGCGTCATTTTGTAAATCTGAACTATCCAAAATCATCAAAATCATACATCTTTCCGTTTTTGTTCCATAGAACTGATTAAATTGGGCTTACAACTCCAGAACAAAAGTTTTCTCCATATTTATTTTACACCAAATAATACTGAATCCAAAATTATGTTCATAAAAGCGTTTTTATAAAAACATGTTTTTTCGGGTTAAATTTTAGAGTTTTTTTTAATGTTTCGGACGTCTAGCGTGACTTGCGAATCGAATTCCCAGCTAATGCTTCGACCGATTTTGATGGTCGACCACTTATTATAAAGCTGAAGAGGTCTAGTTAACGAAAAATATACAACATTACATAAAAACTACATTGAAGCAGAAATACGCGTCATTTTGTAAATCTGAACTATCCAAAATCATCAAAATCATACATCTTTCCGTTTTTGTTCCATAAAACTGATTAAATTGGGCTTACAACTCCAGAACAAAAGTTTTCTCCACATTTATTTTACACCAAATAATACTGCATCCAAAATTATGTTCATAAAAGCGTTTTTAAAAAAACATGTTTTTTCGGGTTAAATTTTAGAGTTTTTTTTAATGTTTCGGACGTCTAGCGTGACTTGCGAATCGAATTCCCAGCTAATGCTTCGACCGATTTTGATGGTCGACCACTTATTATAAAGCTGAAGAGGTCTAGTTAACGAAAAATATACAACATTACATAAAAACTACATTGAAGCAGAAATACGCGTCATTTTGTAAATCTGAACTATCCAAAATCATCAAAATCATACATCTTTCCGTTTTTGTTCCATAAAACTGATTAAATTGGGCTTACAACTCAAAAAAAAAAGTTTTCTCCATATTTATCTTACACCAAATAATACTGCATCCAAAATTATGCTTATAAAAGCGTTTTTAAAAAAAACATGTTTTTTCAGGTTAAATTTTAGAGTTTTTTTTAATGTTTCGGACGTCTAGCGTGGCTTGCGAATCGAACTCCCAGCTAATGCTTCGACCGATTTTGATGGTCGTCCACTTATTATAAAGCTGAAGAGGTCTAGTTAACGAAAAATATACAACATTACATGAAAACTACATTGAAGCAGAAATACGCGTCATTTTGTAAATCTGAACTATCCAAAATCATCAAAATCATACATCTTTCCGTTTTTGTTCCATAGAACTGATTAAATTGGGCTTACAACTCCAGAACAAAAGTTTTCTCCATATTTATTTTACACCAAATAATACTGAATCCAAAATTATGTTCATAAAAGCGTTTTTAAAAAAACATGTTTTTTCGGGTTAAATTTTAGAGTTTTTTTTAATGTTTCGGACGTCTAGCGTGACTTGCGAATCGAATTCCCAGCTAATGCTTCGACCGATTTTGATGGTCGACCACTTATTATAAAGCTGAAGAGGTTTAGCTAACGAAAAATATACAACATTACATAAAAACTACATTGGAGCAGAAATACGCGTCATTTTGTAAATCTGAACTATCCAAAATCATCAAAATCATACATCTTTCCGTTTTTGTTCCATAAAACTGATTAAATTGGGCTTACAACTCCAAAACAAAAGTTTTCTCCATATTTATTTTACACCAAATAATACTGCATCCAAAATTATGTTCATAAAAGCATTTTTAAAAAAACATGTTTTTTCGGGTTAAATTTTAGAGTTTTTCTTAATGTTTCGGACGCCTAGCGTGACTTGCGAATCGAATTCCCAGCTAATGCTTCGACCGATTTTGATGGTCGACGACTTATTATAAAGCTGAAGAGGTCTAGTTAACGAAAAATATACAACATTACATAAAAACTATACTGTATGAGCAATACGCATCATTTTGTAAATCTAAACTATCCAAAATCATCAAAATCATACATCTTTCCGTTTTTGTTCCATAAAACTGATTAAATTGGGCTTACAACTCCAAAACAAAATTTTTCTCCATATTTATTTTACACCAAATAATACTGCATCCAAAATTATGTTCATAAAATCGTTTTTAAAAAAACATGTTTTTTCGGGTTAAATTTTAGAGTTTTTTTTAATGTTTCGGACGTCTAGCGTGACTTGCGAATCGAATTCCCAGCTAATGCTTCGACCGATTTTGATGGTCGACCACTTATTATAAAGCTGAAGAGGTCTAGTTAACGAAAAATATACAACATTACATAAAAACTACATTGAAGCAGAAATACGCGTCATTTTGTAAATCTGAACTATCCAAAATCATCAAAATCATACATCTTTCCGTTTTTGTTCCATAAAACTGATTAAATTGGGCTTACAACTCCAAAACAAAAGTTTTCTCCATATTTATTTTACACCAAATAATACTGCATCCAAAATTATGTTCATAAAAGCGTTTTTAAAAAAACTTTTTTTTTCGGGTTAAATTTTAGAGTTTTTTTTAACGTTTCGGAAGTCTAGCGTGACTTGGGAATCGAATTCCCAGCTAATGCTTCGACCGATTTTGATGGTCGACCACTTATTATAAAGCTGAAGAGGTCTAGTTAACGAAAAATATACAACATTACATAAAAACTACATCGAAGCAGAAATACGCGTCATTTTGTAAATCTGAACTATCCAAAATCATCAAAATCATACATCTTTCCGTTTTTGTTCCATAAAACTGATTAAATTAGGCTTACAACTCCAAAATAAAAGTTTTCTCCATATCTATTTTACACCAAATAATACTGCATCCAAAATTATGTTCATAAAAGCGTTTTTAAAAAAACATGTTTTTTCGGGTTAAATTTTAGAGTTTTTTTTAATGTTTCGGACGTCTAGCGTGACTTGCGAATCGAATTCCCAGCTAATGCTTCGACCGATTTTGATGGTCGACCACTTATTATAAAGCTGAAGAGATCTAGTTAAAGAAAATTATACAACATTACATAAGAACTACATTGAAGCAGAAATACGCGTCATTTTGTAAATCTGAACTATCCAAAATCATCAAAATCATACATCTTTCCGTTTTTGTTCCATAAAACTGATTAAATTGGGCTTACAACTCCAAAACAAAAGTTTTCTCCATATTTATTTTACACCAAATAGTACTGCATCCAAAATTATGTTCATAAAAGCGTTTTTAAAAAAAACATGTTTTTTCGGGTTAAATTTTAGAGTTTTTTTTTAATGTTTCGGACGTCTAGCGTGACTTGCGAATCGAAATCCCAGCTAATGCTTCAACCGATTTTGATGGTCGACCACTTATTATAAAGCTGAAGAGGTCTAGTTAACGAAAAATATACAACATTACATAAAAACTACATTGAAGCAGAAATACGCGTCATTTTGTAAATCTGAACTATCCAAAATCATCAAAATCATACATCTTTCCGTTTTTGTTCCATAAAACTGATTAAATTGGGCTTACAACTCCAAAACAAAAGTTTTCTCCATATTTATCTTACACCAAATAATACTGCATCCAAAATTATGCTTATAAAAGCGTTTTTAAAAAAACATGTTTTTTCAGGTTAAATTTTAGAGTTTTTTTTAATTTTTCGGACGTCTAGCGTGGCTTGCGAATCGAACTCCCAGCTAATGCTTCGACCGATTTTGATGGTCGACCACTTATTATAAAGCTGAAGAGGTCTAGTTAACGAAAAATATACAACATTACATGAAAACTACATCAAAATCATACATATTTCCGTTTTTGTTCCATAAAACTGATTAAATTAAGCTTACAACTCCAAAACAAAAGTTTTCTCCATATTTATTTTACACCAAATAATACTGCATCCAAAATTATGTTCATAAAAGCGTTTTTAAATTTTAGAGTTTTTTTTAATGTTTCGGACGTCTAGCGTGACTTGCGAATCGAACTCCCAGCTAATGCTTCGACCGATTTTGATGGTCGACCACTTATTATAAAGCTGAAGAGGTCTAGTTAATGAAAAATATACATAATTACATAAAAACTACATTGAAGCAGAAATACGCGTCATTTTGTAAATCTGAACTATCCAAAATCATCAAAATTATACATCTTTCCGTTTTTGTTCCATAAAACTGATTAAATTGGGCTTACAACTCCGAAACAAAATTTTTCTCCATATTTATTTTACACCAAATAATACTACATCCAAAATTATGTTCATAAAATCATTTTTAAAAAAACATGTTTTTTCGGGTGAAATTTTAGAGTTTTTTTTAATGTTTCGGACGTCTAGCGTGACTTGCGAATCGAATTCCCAGCTAATGTTTCGACCCATTTTGATGGTCGACCACTTATTATAAAGCTGAAGAGGTCTAGTTAACGAAAAATATACAACATTACATAAAAACTACATTGAAGCATAAATACGCGTCATTTTGTAAATCTGAACTATCCAGAATCATCAAAATCATACATCTTTCCGTTTTTGTTCCATAAAACTGATTAAATTGGGCTTACAACTCCAAAACAAAAGTTTTCTCCATATTTATCTTACACCAAATAATACTGCATCCAAAATTATGCTTATAAAAGCGTTTTTAAAAAAACATGTTTTTTCAGGTTAAATTTTAGAGTTTTTTTTAATGTTTCGGACGTCTAGCGTGGCTTGCGAATAGAACTCCCAGCTAATGCTTCGACCGATTTTGATGGTCGACCACTTATTATAAAGCTGAAGAGGTCTAGTTAACGAAAAATATACAACATTACATGAAAACTACATTGAAGCAGAAATACGCGTCATTTTGTAAATCTGAACTATCCAAAATCATCAAAATCATACATCTTTCCGTTTTTGTTCCATAGAACTGATTAAATTGGGCTTACAACTCCAGAACAAAAGTTTTCTCCATATTTATTTTACACCAAATAATACTGAATCCAAAATTATGTTCATAAAAGCGTTTTTAAAAAAACATTTTTTTTCGGGTTAAATTTTAGAGTTTTTTTTAATGTTTCGGACGTCTAGCGTGACTTGCGAATCGAATTCCCAGCTAATGCTTCGACCGATTTTGATGGTCGACCACTTATTATAAAGCTGAAGAAGTCTAGTTAACGAAAAATATACAACATTACATAAAAACTACATTGAAGCTGAAATACGCGTCATTTTGTAAATCTGAACTATCCAAAATCATCAAAATCATACATCTTTCCGTTTTTGTTCCATAAAACTGATTAAATTGGGCTTACAACTCCAAAACAAAAGTTTTCTCCATATTTATTTTACACCAAATAATACTGCATCCAAAATTACGTTCATAAAAGCGTTTTTAAAAAAACATGTTTTTTCGGGTTAAATTTTAGAGTTTTTTTAATGTTTCGGACGTCTAGCGTGACTTGCGAATCGAATTCCCAGCTAATGCTTCGACCGATTTTGATGGTCGACCACTTATTATAAAGCTGAAGAGGTCTAGTTAACGAAAAACATACAACATTACATAAAAACTACATTGAAGCAGAAATACGCGTCATTTTGTAAATCTGAACTATCCAAAATCATCAAAATCATACATCTTTCCGTTTTTGTTCCATAAAACTGATTAAATTGGGCTTACAACTCCAAAACAAAAGTTTTCTCCATATTTATTTTACACCAAACAATACTGCATCCAAAATTATGTTCATAAAAGCGTTTTTAAAAAAACATGTTTTTTCGGGTTAAATTTTAGAGTTTTTTTTAATGTTTCGGACGTCTAGCGTGACTTGCGAATCGAATTCCCAGCTAATGCTTCGACCGATTTTGATGGTCGACCACTTATTATAAAGCTGAAGAGGTCTAGTTAACGAAAAACATACAACATTACATAAAAACTACATTGAAGCAGAAATACGCGTCATTTTGTAAATCTGAACTAACCAAAATCATCAAAATCATACATCTTTCCGTTTTTGTTCCATAAAACTGATTAAATTGAGCTTACAACTCCGAAACAAAATTTTTCTCCATATTTATTTTACACCAAATAATACTACATCCAAAATTATGTTCATAAAATCATTTTTAAAAAAACATGTTTTTTCGGGTGAAATTTTAGAGTTTTTTTTTAATGTTTCGGACGTCTAGCGTGACTTGCGAATCGAATTCCCAGCTAATGCTTCGACCGATTTTGATGGTCGACCACTTATTATAAAGCTGAAGAGGTCTAGTTAACGAAAAATATACAACATTACATAAAAACTACATTGAAGCATAAATACGCGTCATTTTGTAAATCTGAACTATCCAAAATCATCAAAATCATACATCTTTCCGTTTTTGTTCCATAAAACTGATTAAATTGGGCTTACAACTCCAAAACAAAAGTTTTCTCCATATTTATCTTACACCAAATAATACTGCATCCAAAATTATGCTTATAAAAGCGTTTTTAAAAAAACATGTTTTTTCAGGTTAAATTTTAGAGTTTTTTTTAATGTTTCGGACGTCTAGCGTGGCTTGCGAATCGAACTCCCAGCTAATGCTTCGACCGATTTTGATGGTCGACCACTTATTATAAAGCTGAAGAGGTCTAGTTAACGAAAAACATACAACATTACATAAAAACTACATTGAAGCAGAAATACGCGTCATTTTGTAAATCTGAACTATCCAAAATCATCAAAATCATACATCTTTCCGTTTTTGTTCCATAAAACTGATTAAATTGGGCTTACAACTCCGAAACAAAATTTTGCTCCATATTTATTTTACACCAAATAATACTGCATCCAAAATTATGTTCATAAAATCATTTTTAAAAAAACATGTTTTTTCGGGTTAAATTTTATTTGATGGTCGACCACTTATTATAAAGCTGAAGAGGTCTAGTTAACGAAAAATATACAACATTACATAAAAACTGCATTGAAGCAGAAATACGCGTCATTTTGTAAATCTGAATTATCCAAAATCATCAAAATCATACATCTTTCCGTTTTTGTTCCATAAAACTGATTAAATTGGGATTACAACTCCAAAACAAAAGTTTTCTCCATATTTATTTTACACCAAATAATACTGCATCCAAAATTATGTTCATAAAAGCGTCTTTAAAAAAACATGTTTTTTCGGGTTAAATTTTAGAGTTTTTTTAATGTTTCGGACGTCAAGCGTGACTTGCGAATCGAATTCCCAGCTAATGCTTCGACCGATTTTGATGGTCGACCACTTATTATAAAGCTGAAGAGGTCTAGTTAACGAAAAATATACAACATTACATAAAAACCACATTGAAGCAGAAACACGCGTCATTTTGTAAATCTGAACTATCCAAAATCATCAAAATCATACATCTTTCCGTTTTTGTTCCATAAAACTGATTAAATTGGGCTTACAACTCCAAAACAAAAGTTTTCTCCATATTAATTTTACACCAAATAATACTGCATCCAAAATTATGTTCATAAAAGCGTTTTTAAAAAAGCATGTTTTTTCGGGTTAAAATTTAGAGTTTTTTTTAATGTTTCGGACGTCTAGCGTGACTTGCGAATCGAATTCCCAGCTAATGCTTCGACCCATTTTGATGGTCGACCACTTATTATAAAGCTGAAGAGGTCTAGTTAACGAAAAATATACAATATTACATAAAAACTACATTGAATCAGAAAAACGCATCATTTTGTAAATGTGAACTATCCAAAATCATCAAAATCATACATCTTTCCGTTTTTGTTCCATAAAACTGATTAAATTGGGCTTACAACTCCAAAACAAAAGTTTTCTCCATATTTATTTTACACCAAATAATACTGCATCCAAAATTATGTTCATAAAAGCGTTTTTAATAAAACTTGTTTTTTCGGGTTAAATTTTAGAGTTTTTTTTAATGTTTCGGACGTCTAGCGTTACTTGCGAATCGAATTCCCAGCTAATGCTTCGACCGATTTTGATGGTCGACCACTTATTATAAAGCTGAAGAGGTCTAGTTAACGAAAAATATACAAAATTACATAAAACTACATTAAAGCAGAAATAAGCGTCATTTTGTATATCTGAACTATCCAAAATCATCAAAATCATACATCTTTCCGTTTTTGTTCCATAAAACTGATTAAATTGGGCTTACAACTCCAAAACAAAAGTTTTCACTATATTTATTTTACACCAAATAATACTGCATCCAAAATTAAGTTCATAAAAGCGTTTTTAAAAAAGCATGTTTTTGCGGGTTAAATTTTAGAGTTTTTTTAATGTTTCGGACGTCTAGCGTGACTTGCGAATCGAATTCCCAGCTAATGCTTCGACCGATTTTGATGGTCGACCACTTATTATAAAGCTGAAGAGGTCTAGTTAATGAAAAATATACAAAATTACATAAAAACTACATTGAAGCAGAAATACGCGTCATTTTGTAAATCTGAACTATCCAAAATCATCAAAATCATACATCTTTCCGTTTTTGTTCCATAAAACTGATAAAATTGGGCTTACAACTCCAAAACAAAAGTTTTCTCCATATTTATTTTACACCAAATAATACTGCATCCAAAATTATGTTCATAAAAGCGTTTTTAAAAAAACATCTTTTTCGGGTTAAATTTTAGAGTTTTTTTAATGTTTCGGACGTCTAGCGTGACTTGCGAATCGAATTCCCAGCTAATGCTTCGACCGATTTTGATGGTCGACCACTTATTATAAAGCTGAAGAGGTCTAGTTAACGAAAAATATACAACATTACATAAAAACTACATTGAAGCAGAAATACGCGTCATTTTGTAAATCTGAACTATCCAAAATCATCAAAATCATACATCTTTCCGTTTTTGTTCCATAAAACTGATTAAATTGGGCTTACAACTCCAAAACAAAAGTTTTCTCCATATTTATTTTACACCAAATAATACTGCATCCAAAATTATGTTCATAAAAGCGTTTTTAAAAAAACATGTTTTTTTGGGTTACATTTTAGAGTTTTTTTTAATGTTTCGGACGTCTAGCGTGACTTGCGAATCGAATTCCCAGCTAATGCTTCGACCGATTTTGATGGTCGACCACTTATTATAAAGCTGAAGAGGTCTAGTTAACGAAAAATATACAACATTACATAAAAACTACATTGAAGCAGAAATACGCGTCATTTTGTAAATCTGAATTATCCAAAATCATCAAAATCATAAATCTTTCCGTTTTTGTTCCATAAAACTGATTAAATTGGGCTTACAACTCCGAAACAAAATTTTTCTCCATATTTATTTTACACCAAATAATACTGCATCCAAAATTATGTTCATAAAATCATTTTTAAAAAAACATGTTTTTTCGGGTTAAATTTTAGAGTTTTTTTTAATGTTTCGGACGTCTAGCGTGACTTGCGAATCGAATTCCCAGCTAATGCTTCGACCGATTTTGATGGTCGACCACTTATTATAAAGCTGAAGAGGTCAAGTTAACGAAAAATATACAACATTACATAAAAACTGCATTGATGCAGAAATACGCGTCGTTTTGTAAATCTGAACTATCCAAAATCATCAAAATCATACATCTTTCCGTTTTTGTTCCATAAAACTGATAAAATTGGGCTTACAACTCCAAAACAAAAGTTTTC
This sequence comes from Rhingia rostrata, assembly GCA_949824845.1. Classification (NCBI taxonomy): domain Eukaryota; kingdom Metazoa; phylum Arthropoda; class Insecta; order Diptera; family Syrphidae; genus Rhingia; species Rhingia rostrata. The sequence continues at coordinate 135,289,395 of OX463755.1, read as the reverse complement.
TCCATATTTATCTTACACCAAATAATACTGCATCCAAAATTATGTTCATAAAAGCGTTTTTAAAAAAACATGTTTTTTCGGGTTAAATTTTAGAGTTTTTTTAATGTTTCGGACGTCTAGCGTGACTTGCGAATCGAATTCCCAGCTAATGCTTCGACCGATTTTGATGGTCGACCACTTATTATAAAGCTGAAGAGCTCTTGTTAACGAAAAATATACAACATTACATAAAAACTACATTGAAGCAGAAATACGCGTCATTTTGTAAATCTGAACTATCCAAAATCATCAAAATCATACATCTTTCCGTTTTTGTTCCATAAAACTGATTAAATTGGGCTTACAACTCCAAAACAAAAGTTTACACCAAATAATACTGCATCCATAATTATGTTCATAAAAGCGTTTTTAAAAAAACATGTTTTTTCGGGTTAAATTTTAGAGTTTTTTTTAATGTTTCGGACGTCTAGCGTGACTTGCGAATCGAATTCCCAGCTAATGCTTCGACCGATTTTGATGGTCGTCCACTTATTATAAAGCTGAAGAGGTCTAGTTAACGAAAAATATACAACATTGCATAAAAACTACATTGAAGCAGAAATACGCGTCATTTTGTAAATCTGAACTATCCAAAATCATCAAAATCATACATCTTTCCGTTTTTGTTCCATAAAACTGATTAAATTGGGCTTACAACTCCAAAACAAAAGTTTTCTCCATATTTATTTTACACCAAATAATACTGCATCCAAAATTATGTTCATAAAAGCGTTTTTAAAAAAACATGTTTTTTCGGGTAAAATTTTAGAGTTTTTTTTAATGTTTCGGACGTCTAGCGTGACTTGCGAATCGAATTCCCAGCTAATGCTTCGACCGATTTTGATGGTCGACCACTTATTATAAAGCTGAAGAGGTCTAGTTAACGAAAAATATACAACATTACATAAAAACTACATTGAAGCAGAAATACGCGTCATTTTGTAAATCTGAACTATCCAAAATCATCAAAATCATACATCTTTCCGTTTTTGTTCCATAAAACTGATTAAATTGGGCTTACAACTCCGAAACAAAATTTTTCTCCATATTTATTTTACACCAAATAATACTGCATCCAAAATTATGTTCATAAAATCATTTTTAAAAAAACATGTTTTTTCGGGTTAAATTTTAGAGTTTTTTTTTAATGTTTCGGACGTCTAGCGTGACTTGCGAATCGAATTCCGAGCTAATGCTTCGACCGATTTTGATGGTCGACCAGTTATTATAAAGCTGAAGAGGTCTAGTTAACGAAAAATATACAACATTACATAAAAACTGCATTGAAGCAGAAATACGCGTCATTTTGTAAATCTGAACTATCCAAAATCATCAAAATCATACATCTTTCCGTTTTTGTTCCATAAAACTGATTAAATTGGGCTTACAACTCCAAAACAAAAGTTTTCTCCATATTTATTTTACACCAAATAATACTGCATCCAAAATTATGTTCATAAAAGCGTCTTTAAAAAAACATGTTTTTTCGGGTTAAATTTTAGAGTTTTTTTAATGTTTCGGACGTCTAGCGTGACTTGCGAATCGAATTCCCAGCTAATGCTTCGACCGATTTTGATGGTCGACCACTTATTATAAAGCTGAAGTGGTCTAGTAAACGAAAAATATACAACATTACATAAAAACTACATTGAAGCAGAAATACGCGTCATTTTGTAAATCTGAACTATCCAAAATCATACATCTTTCCGTTTTTGTTCCATAAAACTGATTAAATTGGGCTTACAACTCCAAAACAAAAGTTTTCTCCATATTTATTTTACACCAAATAATACTGCATCCAAAATTATGTTCATAAAAGCGTTTTTAAAAAAGCATGTTTTTTCGGGTTAAATCTTAGAGTTTTTTTTAATGTTTCGGACGTCTAGCGTAACTTGCGAATCGAATTCCCAGCTAATGCTTCGACCCATTTTGATGGTCGACAACTTATTATAAAGCTGAAGAGGTCTAGTTAACGAAAAATATACAACATTACATAAAAACTGCATTAAAGCATAAATACGCGTCATTTTGTAAATCTGAACTATCCAAAATCATCAAAATCATACATCTTTCCGTTTTTGTTCCATAAAACTGATTAAATTGGGCTTACAACTCCAAAACAAAAGTTTTCTCCATATTTATTTTACACCAAATAATACTGCATCCAAAATTATGCTTATAAAAGCGTTTTAAAAAAACATGTTTTTTCGGGTTAAATTTTAGAGTTTTGCTTCGACCGATTTTGATGGTCGGCCACTTATTATAAAGCTGAAGAGGTCTAGTTAACGAAAAATATACAACATTACATAAAAACTACATTGAAGCAGAAATACTTTCCGTTTTTGTTCCATAAAACTGATTAAATTGGGCTTACAACTCCAAAACAAAAGTTTTCTCCATATTTATTTTACACCAAATAATACTGCATCCAAAATTATGTTCATAAAAGCGTTTCTAAAAAAGCATGTATTTTCGGGTTAAATTTTAGAGTTTTTTTTAATGTTTCGGACGTCTAGCGTGACTTGCGAATCAAATTCCCAGCTAATGTTTCGACCCATTTTGATGGTCGACCACTTATTATAAAGCTGAAGAGGTCTAGTTAACGAAAAATATACAATATTACATAAAAACAACATTGAATCAGAAATACCCATCATTTTGTAAATCTGAACTATCCAAAGTCATAAAAATCATACATCTTTCCGTTTTTGTTCCATAAAACTGATTAAATTGGGCTTACAACTCCAAAACAAAAGTTTTCTCCATATTTATTTTACACCAAATAATACTGCATCCAAAATTATGTCCATAAAAGCGTTTTTAAAAAAACATGTTTTTTCGGGTTAAATTTTAGAGTTTTTTTTTTAATGTTTCGGACGTCTAGCGTGACTTGCGAATCGAATTCACAGCCAATGCTTCGACCGATTTTGATGGTCGACCACTTATTATAAAGCTGAGGAGATCTAGTTAACGAAAATTATACAACATTACATAAAAACTACATTGAAGCAGAAATACGCGTCATTTTGTAAATCTGAACTATCCAAAATCATCAAAATCATACATCTTTCCGTTTTTGTTCCATAAAACTGATTAAATTGGGCTTACAACTCCAGAACAAAAGTTTTCTCCATATTTATTTTACACCAAATAATACTGCATCCAAAATTATGTTCATAAAATCATTTTTAAAAAAAAATGTTTTTTCGGGTTAAATTTTAGAGTTTTTTTTTAATGTTTCGGACGTCTAGCGTGACTTGCGAATCGAATTCCTAGCTAATGCTTCGACCGATTTTGATGGTCGACCACTTATTATAAAGCTGAAGAGGTCTAGTTAACGAAAAATATACAGCATTACAAAAAAACTACATTGAAGCAGAAATACGCGTCATTTTGTAAATCTGAACTATCCAAAATCATCAAAATCATACATCTTTCCGTTTTTGTTCCATAAAACTGATTAAATTGGGCTTACAACTCCAAAACAAAAGTTTTCTCCATATTTATTTTACACCAAATTATACTGCATCCAAAATTATGTTCATAAAAGCGTTTTTAAAAAAACATGTTTTTTCGGGTTAAATTTTAGAGTTTTTTTTAATGTTTCGGACGTCTAGCGTGACTTGCGAATCGAATTCCCAGCTAATGCTTCGACCGATTTTGATGGTCGACCACTTATTATAAAGCTGAAGAGATCTAGTTAACGAAAAATATACAACATTACATAAAAACTGCATTGAAGCAGAAATACGCGTCATTTTGTAAATCTGAACTATCCAAAATCATCAAAATCATACATCTTTCCGTTTTTGTTCCATAAAACTGATTAAATTGGGCTTACAACTCCTAAACAAAAGTTTTCTCCATATTTATTTTACACCAAATAATACTGCATCCAAAATTATGTTCATAAAAGCGTTTTTAAAAAAACATGTTTTTTCGGGTTAAATTTTAGAGTATTTTTTAATGTTTCGGACTTCTAGCGTGACTTGCGAATCGAATTCCCAGCTAATGCTTCGACCGATTTTGATGGTCGACCACTTATTATAAAGCTGAAGAGGTCTTGTTAACGAAAAATATACAACATTACATAAAAACTACATTGAAGCAGAAATACGCGTCATTTTGTAAATCTGAACTATCCAAAATCATCAAAATCATACATCTTTTCGTTTTTGTTCCATAAAACTGATTAAATTGGGCTTACAACTCCAAAACAAAAGTTTTCTCCATATTTATTTTACACCAAATAATACTGCATCCAAAATTATGTTCATAAAAGCGTTTTTAAAAAAACATGTTTTTTCGGGTTAAATTTTAGAGTATTTTTTAATGTTTCGGACTTCTAGCGTGACTTGCGAATCGAATTCCCAGCTAATGCTTCGACCGATTTTGATGGTCGACCACTTATTATAAAGCTGAAGAGGTCTAGTTAACGAAAAATATACAACATTACATAAAAACTACATTGAAGCAGAAATACGCGTCATTTTGTAAATCTGAACTATCCAAAATCATCAAAATCATACATCTTTCCGTTTTTGTTCCATAAAACTGATTAAATTGGGCTTACAACTCCAAAACAAAAGTTTTCTCCATATTTATTTTACACCAAATAATACTGCATCCAAAATTATGTTCATAAAAGCGTTTTTAAAAAAGCATGTTTTTTCGGGTTAAATTTTAGAGTTTTTTTTAATGTTTCGGACGTCTAGCGTGACTTGCGAATCGAATTCCCAGCTAATGCTTCGACCCATTTTTATGGTCGACCACTTATTATAAAGCTGAAGAGGTCTAGTTAACGCAAAATATACAATATTACATAAAAACTACATTGAATCAGAAATACCCATCATTTTGTAAATCTGAACTATCCAAAGTCATCAAAATCATACATCTTTCCGTTTTTGTTCCATAAAAGTGATTAAATTGGGCTTACAACTCCAAAACAAAAGTTTTCTCCATATTTATTTTACACCAAATAATACTGCATCCAAAATTATGTTCATAAAAGCGTTTTTAAAAAAACATGTTTTTTCGGGTTAAATTTTAGAGTTTTTTTTAATGTTTCGGACGTCTAGCGTGACTTGCGAATCGAATTCCCAGCTAATGCTTCGACCGATTTTGATGGTCGACCACTTATTATAAAGCTGAAGAGGTCTAGCTAACGAAAAATATACAATATTACATAAAAACTACATTGAAGCAGAAATACGCGTCATTTTGTAAATCTGAACTATCCAAAGTCATCAAAATCATACATCTTTCCGTTTTTGTTCCATAAAACTGATTAAATTGGGCTTAAAACTCCAAAACAAAAGTTTTCTCCATATTTATTTTACACCAAATAATACTGCATCCAAAATTATGTTCATAAAAGCGTTTTTAAAAAAACATGTTTTTTCGGGTTAAATTTTAGAGTTTTTTTTAATGTTTCGGACGTCTAGCGTGACTTGCGAATCGAATTCCCAGCTAATGCTTCGACCGATTTTGATGGTCGACCACTTATTATAAAGCTGAAGAGGTCTAGTTAACGAAAAATATACAACATTACATAAAAACTACATTGAAGCAGAAATACGCGTCATTTTGTAAGCCTGAACTATCCAAAATCATCAAAATCATACATCTTTCCGTTTTTGTTCCATAAAACTGATTAAATTGGGCTTACAACTCCAAAACAAAAGTCTTCTCCATATTTATCTTACACCAAATAATACTGCATCCAAAATTATGCTTATAAAAGCGTTTTTAAAAAAACATGTTTTTTCAGCTTAAATTTTAGAGTTTTTTTTAATGTTTCGGACGTCTAGCGTGACTTGCGAATCGAATTCCCAGCTAATGCTTCGACCGATTTTGATGGTCGACCACTTATTATAAAGCTGAAGAGGTCTAATTAACGAAAAATATACAACATTACATAAAAACTACATTGAAGCAGAAATACGCGTCATTTTGTAAATCTGAACTATCCAAAATCATAAAACTGATTAAATTGGGCTTACAACTCCAAAACAAAAGTTTTCTCCATATTTATTTTACAACAAATAATACTGCATCCAAAAATTATGTTCATAAAAGCGTTTTTAAAAAAACATGTTTTTTTCGGGTTAAATTTTAGAGTATTTTTTAATGTTTCGGACTTCTAGCGTGACTTGCGAATCGAATTCCCAGCTAATGCTTCGACCGATTTTGATGGTCGACCACTTATTATAAAGCTGAAGAGGTCTAGTTAACGAAAAATATACAACATTACATAAAAACTACATTGAAGCAGAAATACGCGTCATTTTGTAAATCTGAACTATCCAAAATCATCAAAATCATACATCTTTCCGTTTTTGTTCCATAAAACTGATTAAATTGGGCTTACAACTCCAAAACAAAAGTTTTCTCCATATTTATTTTACACCAAATAATACTGCATCCAAAATTATGTTCATAAAAGCGTTTTTAAAAAAGCATGTTTTTTCGGGTTAAATTTTAGAGTTTTTTTTAATGTTTCGGACGTCTAGCGTGACTTGCGAATCGAATTCCCAGCTAATGCTTCGACCCATTTTTATGGTCGACCACTTATTATAAAGCTGAAGAGGTCTAGTTAACGCAAAATATACAATATTACATAAAAACTACATTGAATCAGAAATACCCATCATTTTGTAAATCTGAACTATCCAAAGTCATCAAAATCATACATCTTTCCGTTTTTGTTCCATAAAAGTGATTAAATTGGGCTTACAACTCCAAAACAAAAGTTTTCTCCATATTTATTTTACACCAAATAATACTGCATCCAAAATTATGTTCATAAAAGCGTTTTTAAAAAAACATGTTTTTTCGGGTTAAATTTTAGAGTTTTTTTTAATGTTTCGGACGTCTAGCGTGACTTGCGAATCGAATTCCCAGCTAATGCTTCGACCGATTTTGATGGTCGACCACTTATTATAAAGCTGAAGAGGTCTAGCTAACGAAAAATATACAATATTACATAAAAACTACATTGAAGCAGAAATACGCGTCATTTTGTAAATCTGAACTATCCAAAGTCATCAAAATCATACATCTTTCCGTTTTTGTTCCATAAAACTGATTAAATTGGGCTTAAAACTCCAAAACAAAAGTTTTCTCCATATTTATTTTACACCAAATAATACTGCATCCAAAATTATGTTCATAAAAGCGTTTTTAAAAAAACATGTTTTTTCGGGTTAAATTTTAGAGTTTTTTTTAATGTTTCGGACGTCTAGCGTGACTTGCGAATCGAATTCCCAGCTAATGCTTCGACCGATTTTGATGGTCGACCACTTATTATAAAGCTGAAGAGGTCTAGTTAACGAAAAATATACAACATTACATAAAAACTACATTGAAGCAGAAATACGCGTCATTTTGTAAGCCTGAACTATCCAAAATCATCAAAATCATACATCTTTCCGTTTTTGTTCCATAAAACTGATTAAATTGGGCTTACAACTCCAAAACAAAAGTCTTCTCCATATTTATCTTACACCAAATAATACTGCATCCAAAATTATGCTTATAAAAGCGTTTTTAAAAAAACATGTTTTTTCAGCTTAAATTTTAGAGTTTTTTTTAATGTTTCGGACGTCTAGCGTGACTTGCGAATCGAATTCCCAGCTAATGCTTCGACCGATTTTGATGGTCGACCACTTATTATAAAGCTGAAGAGGTCTAATTAACGAAAAATATACAACATTACATAAAAACTACATTGAAGCAGAAATACGCGTCATTTTGTAAATCTGAACTATCCAAAATCATAAAACTGATTAAATTGGGCTTACAACTCCAAAACAAAAGTTTTCTCCATATTTATTTTACAACAAATAATACTGCATCCAAAAATTATGTTCATAAAAGCGTTTTTAAAAAAACATGTTTTTTTCGGGTTAAATTTTAGAGTTTTTTTTAATGTTTCGGACGTCTAGCGTGACTTGCGAATCGAATTCCCAGCTAATGCTTCGACCCATTTTTATGGTCGACCACTTATTATAAAGCTGAAGAGGTCTAGTTAACGAAAAATATACAACATTACATAAAAACTACATTGAAGCAGAAATATGCGTCATTTTGTAAATCTGAACTATCCAAAATCATCAAAATCATACATCTTTCCGTTTTTGTTCCATAAAACTGATTAAATTGGGCTTACAACTCCAAAACAAAAGTTTTCTCCATATTTATTTTACACCAAATAATACTGCATCCAAAATTATGTTCATAAAAGCGTTTTTAAAAAAACATGTTTTTTCAGCTTAAATTTTAGAGTTTTTTTTAATGTTTCGGACGTCTAGCGTGACTTGCGAATCGAATTCCCAGCTAATGCTTCGACCGATTTTGATGGTCGACCACTTATTATAAAGCTGAAGAGGTCTAGTTAACGAAAAATATACAACATTACATAAAAACTACCTCGAAGCAGAAATACGCGTCATTTTGTAAATCTGAACTATCCAAAATCATCAAAATCATACATCTTTCCGTTTTTGTTCCATAAAACTGATTAAATTGGGCTTACAACTCCAAAACAAAAGTTTTCTCCATATTTATTTTACACCAAATAATACTGCATCCAAAATTATGTTCATAAAAGCGTTTTTAAAAAAACATGTTTTTTCGGGTTAAATTTTAGAGTTTTTTTTTAATGTTTCGGACGTCTAGCGTGACTTGCGAATCGAATTCCCAGCTAATGCTTCGACCGATTTTGATGGTCGACCACTTATCATAAAGCTGAAGAGGTCTAGTTAACGAAAAATATACAACATTACATAAAAACTACATTGAAGCAGAAATACGCGTCATTTTGTAAATCTGAACTATCCAAAGTCATCAAAATCATACATCTTTCCGTTTTTGTTCCATAAAACTGATTAAATTGGGCTTACAACTCCAAAACAAAAGTTTTCTCCATATTTATTTTACAACAAATAATACTGCATCCAAAAATTATGTTCATAAAAGCGTTTTTAAAAAAACATGTTTTTTTCGGGTTAAATTTTAGAGTTTTTTTTTAATGTTTCGGACGTCTAGCGTGACTTGCGAATCGAATTCCCAGCTAATGCTTCGACCCATTTTTATGGTCGACCACTTATTATAAAGCTGAAGAGGTCTAGTTAACGAAAAATATACAACATTACATAAAAACTACATTGAAGCAGAAATACGCGTCATTTTGTAAATCTGAACTATCCAAAGTCATCAAAATCATACATCTTTCCGTTTTTGTTCCATAAAACTGATTAAATTGGGCTTACAACTCCAAAACAAAAGTTTTCTCCATATTTATTTTACACCAAATAATACTGCATCCAAAATTATGTTCATAAAAGCGTTTTTAAAAAAACATTTTTTTTTCGGGTTAAATTTTAGAATTTTTTTTTAATGTTTCGGACGTCTAGCGTGACTTGCGAATCGAATTCCCAGCTAATGCTTCGACCGATTTTGATGGTCGACCACTTATTATAAAGCTGAAGAAGTCTAGTTAACGAAAAATATACAACATTACATAAAAACTACATTGAAGCAGAAATATGCGTCATTTTGTAAATCTGAACTATCCAAAATCATCAAAATCATACATCTTTCCGTTTTTGTTCCATAAAACTGATTAAATTGGGCTTACAACTCCAAAACAAAAGTTTTCTCCATATTTGTTTTACACCAAATAATACTGCATCCAAAATTATGTTCATAAAAGCGTTTTTAAAAAAACATTTTTTTTTCGGGTTAAATTTTAGAGTTTTTTTTAATGTTTCGGACGTCTAGCGTAACTTGCGAATCGAATTCCCAGCTAATGCTTCGACCGATTTTGATGGTCGACCACTTATTATAAATCTGAAGAGGTCTAGTTAACGAAAAATATACAACATTACATAAAAACTACATTGAAGCAGAAATACGCGTCATTTTGTGAATCTGAACTATCCAAAATCATCAAAATCATACATCTTTCCGTTTTTGTTCCATAAAACTGATTAAATTGGGCTTACAACTCCAAAACAAAAGTTTTCTCTATATTTATTTTACACCAAATAATACTACATCCAAAATTATGTTCATAAAAGCGTTTTTAAAAAAACATGTTTTTTCGGGTTAAATTTTAGAGTTTTTTTTAATGTTTCGGACGTCTAGCGTGACTTGCGAATCGAATTCCCAGCTAATGCTTCGACCGATTTTGATGGTCGACCACTTTTTATAAAGCTGAAGAGGTCTAGTTAACGAAAAATATACAACATTACATAAAAACTACATTGAAGCAGAATACGCGTCATTTTGTAAATCTGAACTATCCAAAATCATCAAAATCATACATCTTTCCATTTTTGTTCCATAAAACTGATTAAATTGGGCTTACAACTAGAAAACAAAAGTTCTCTCCATATTTATTTTACACCAAATAATACTGCATCCAAAATTATGTTCATAAAAGCGTCTTTAAAAAAACATGTTTCTTCGGGTTAAATTTTAGAGTTTTTTTTAATGTTTCGGACGTCTAGCGTGACTTGCGAATCGAATTCCCAGCTAATGCTTCGACCGATTTTGATGGTCGACCACTTATTATAAAGCTGAAGAGAACTAGTTAACGAAAATTATACAACATTACATAAAAACTACATTGAAGCAGAAATACGCGTCATTTTGTAAATCTGAACTATCCAAAATCATCAAAATCATACATCTTTCCGTTTTTGTTCCATCAAACTGATTAAATTGGGCTTACAACTCCAAAACAAAAGTTTTCTCCATATTTATCTTACACCAAATAATACTGCATCCAAAATTATGCTTATAAAAGCGTTTTTAAAAAAACATGTTTTTTCAGCTTAAATTTTAGAGTTTTTTTTTAATGTTTCGGACGTCTAGCGTGACTTGCGAATCGAATTCCCAGCTAATGCTTCGACCGATTTTGATGGTCGACCACTTATTATAAAGCTGAAGAGGTCTAGTTAACGAAAAATATACAACATTACATAAAAACTACATTGAAGCAGAAATACGCGTCATTTTGTAAATCTGAACTATCCAAAATCATCAAAATCATACATCTTTCCGTTTTTGTTCCATAAAACTGATTAAATTGGGCTTACAACTCCAAAACAAAAGTTTGCTCCATATTTATTTTACACCAAATAATACTGCATCCAAAATTATGTTCATAAAAGCGTTTTTAAAAAAACATGTTTTTTCGGGTTAAATTTTAGAGTTTTTTTTAATGTTTCGGACGTCTAGCGTGACTTGCGAATCGAATTCCCAGCTAATGCTTCGACCGATTTTGATGGTCGACCACTTATTATAAAGCTGAAGAGGTCTAGTTAACGAAAAATATACAACATTACATAAAAACTACATTGAAGCAGAAATACGCGTCATTTTGTAAATCTGAACTATCCAAAATCATCAAAATCATACATCTTTCCGTTTTTGTTCCATAAAACTGATTAAACTGGGCTTACAACTCCAAAACAAAAGTTTTCTCCATATCTATTTTACACCAAATAATACTGCATCCAAAATTATGTTCATAAAAGCGTTTTTAAAAAAACATGTTTTTTCGGGTTAAATTTTAGAGTTTTTTTTAATGTTTCGGACGTCTAGCGTGACTTGCGAATCGAATTCCCAGCTAATGCTTCGACCGATTTTGATGGTCGACCACTTATTATAAAGCTGAAGAGGTCTAGTTAACGAAAAATATACAACATTACATATAAACTACATTGAAGCAGAAATACGCGTCATTTTGTAAATCTGATCTATCCAAAATCATCTAAATCATACATCTTTCCGTTTTTGTTCCATAAAACTGATTAAATTGGGCTTACAACTCCAAAACAAAAGTTTTCTCCATATTTATTTTACACCAAATAATACTGCATCCAAAATTATGTTCATAAAAGCGTTTTTAAAAAAACGTGTTTTTTCGGGTTAAATTTTAGAGTTTTTTTTTAATGTTTCGGACTTCTAGCGTGACTTGCGAATCGAATTCCCAGCTAATGCTTCGACCGATTTTGATGGTCGACCACTTATTATAAAGCTGAAGAGGTTTAGTTAACGAAAAATATACAACATTACATAAAAACTACATTGAAGCAGAAATACGCGTCATTTTGTAAATCTGAACTATCCAAAATCATCAAAATCATACATCTTTCCGTTTTTGTTCCATAAAACTGATTAAATTGGGCTTACAACTCCAAAACAAAAGTTTTCTCCATATCTATTTTACACCAAATAATACTGCATCCAAAATTATGTTCATAAAAGCGTTTTTAAAAAAACATGTTTTTTCGGGTTAAATTTTAGAGTTTTTTTTAATGTTTCGGACGTCTAGCGTGACTTGCGAATCGAATTCCCAGCTAATGCTTCGACCGATTTTGATGGTCGACCACTTATTATAAAGCTGAAGAGGTCTAGTTAACGAAAAATATACAACATTACATAAAAACTACATTGAAGCAGAAATACGCGTTATTTTGTAAATCTGAACTATCCAAAATCATCAAAATCATACATCTCTCCGTTTTTGTTCCATAAAACTCATTAAACTGGGCTTACAACTCCAAAACAAAAGTTTTCTCCATATCTATTTTACACCAAATAATACTGCATCCAAAATTATGTTCATAAAAGCGTTTTTAAAAAAACATGTTTTTTCGGGTTAAATTTTAGAGTTTTTTTTAATGTTTCGGACGTCTAGCGTGACTTGCGAATCGAATTCCCAGTTAATGCTTCGACCGATTTTGATGGTCGACCACTTATTATAAAGCTGAAGAGGTCTAGTTAACGAAAAATATACAACATTACATAAAAACTACATTGAAGCAGAAATACGCGTCATTTTGTAAATCTGAATTATCCAAAATCATCAAAATCATACATCTTTCTGTTTTTGTTCCATAAAACTGATTAAATTGGGCTTACAACTCCAAAACAAAAGTTTTCTCTATATCTATTTTACACCAAATAATACTGCATCCAAAATTATGTTCATAAAAGCGTTTTTAAAAAAACATGTTTTTTCGGGTTAAATTTTAGAGTTTTTTTTAATGTTTCGGACGTCTAGCGTGACTTGCGAATCGAATTCCCAGCTAATGCTTCGACCGATTTTGATGGTCGACCACTTATTATAAAGCTGAAGAGGTCTAGTTAACGAAAAATATACAACATTACATAAAAACTACATTGAAGCAGAAATACGCGTCATTTTGTAAATCTGAACTATCCAAAATCATCAAACTCATACATCTTTCCGTTTTTGTTCCATAAAACTGATTAAATTGGGCTTACAACTCCAAAACAAAAGTTTTCTCCATATTTATTTTACACCAAATAATACTGCATCCAAAATTATGTTCATAAAAGCGTTTTTAAAAAAACATGTTTTTTCGGGTTAAATTTTAGAGTTTTTTCTTAATGTTTCGGACGTCTAGCGTGACTTGCGAATCGAATTCCCAGCTAATGCTTCGACCGATTTTGATGGTCGACCACTTATTATAAAGCTGAAGAGGTATAGTTAACGAAAAATATACAACATTACATAAAAACTACATTGAAGCAGAAATACGCGTCATTTTGAAAATCTGAACTATCCAAAATCATCAAAATCATACATCTTTCCGTTTTTGTTCCATAAAACTGATTAAATTGGGCTTACAACTCCAAAACAAAAGTTTTCTCCATATTTATTTTACACCAAATAATACTGCATCCAAAATTATGTTCATAAAAGCGTTTTTAAAAAAACATGTTTTTTCGGGTTAAATTTTAGAGTTTTTTTTTAATGTTTCGGACGTCTAGCGTGACTTGCGAATCGAATTCCCAGCTAACGCTTCGACCGATTTTGATGGTCGACCACTTATTATAAAGCTGAAGAGGTCTAGTTAACGAAAAATATACAACATTACATAAAAACTACATTGAAGCAGAAATACGCGTCATTTTGTAAATCTGAACTATCCAAAATCATCAAAATCATACATCTTTCCGTTTTTGTTCCATAAAACTGATTAAATTGGGCTTACAACTCCAGAACAAAAGTTTTCTCCATATTTATTTTACACCAAATAATACTGCATCCAAAATTATGTTCATAAAAGCGTTTTTAAAAAAACATGTTTTTTCGGGTTAAATTTTAGAGTTTTTTTTAATGTTTCGGACGTCTAGCGTGACTTGCGAATCGAATTCCCAGCTAATGCTTCGACCGATTTTGATGGTCGACCACTTATTATAAAGCTGAAGAGGTCTAGTTAACGAAAATATACAACATGACATAAAAACTACATTGAAGCATAAATACGCGTCATTTTGTAAATCTGAACTATCCAAAATCATCAAAATCATACATCTTTCAGTTTTTGTTCCATAAAACTGATTAAATTGGGCTTACAACTCCAAAACAAAAGTTTTCTCCATATTTATTTTACACCAAATAATACTGCATCCAAAATTATGTTCATAAAAGCGTTTTTAAAAAAACATGTTTTTTCGGGTTAAATTTTAGAGTTTTTTTTAATGTTTCGGACGTCTAGCGTGACTTGCGAATCGAACTCCCAGCTAATGCTTCGACCACTTATTATAAAGCTGAAGAGGTCTAGTTAACGAAAAATATACAACATTACATAAAAACTACATTGAAGCAGAAATACGCGTTATTTTGTAAATCTGAACTATCCAAAATCATCAAAATCATACATCTTTCCGTTTTTGTTCCATAAAACTGATTAAATTGGGCTTACAACTCCAAAACAAAAGTTTTCTCCATATTTATTTTACACCAAATAATACTGCATCCAAAATTATGTTCATAAAAGCGTTTTTAAAAAAGCATGTTTTTTCGGGTTAAATTTTAGAGTTTTTTTAATGTTTCGGACGTCTAGCGTGACTTGCGAATCGAATTCCCAGCTAATGCTTCGACCGATTTTGATGGTCGACCACTTATTATAAAGCTGAAGAGGTCTAGTTAACGAAAAATATACAACATTACATAAAAACTACATTGAAGCAGAAATACGCGTCATTTTGTAAATCTGAACTATCCAAAATCATCAAAATCATACATCTCTCCGTTTTTGTTCCATAAAACTGATTAAATTGGGCTTACAACTCCAAAACAAAAGTTTTCTCCACATTTATTTTTATTCATAAAAGCGTTTTTAAAAAAACATTTTTTTTCGGGTTAAATTTTAGAGTTTTTTTTAATGTTTCGGACGTCTAGCGTGACTTGCGAATCGAATTCCCAGCTAATGCTTCGACCGATTTTGATGGTCGACCACTTATTATAAAGCTGAAGAGGTCTAGTTAACGAAAAATATACAACATTACATAAAAACTACATTGAAGCAGAAATACGCGTCATTTTGTAAATCTGAACTATCCAAAATCATCAAAATCATACATCTTTCCGTTTTTGTTCCATAAAACTGATTAAATTGGGCTAACAACTCCAAAATAAAATTTTTCTCCATATTTATTTTACACCAAATAATACTGCATCCAAAATTCTGTTCATAAAATCATTTTTAAAAAAACATGTTTTTTCGGGTTAAATTTTAGAGTTTTTTTTTAATGTTTCGGACGTCTAGCGTGACTTGCGAATCGAATTCCCAGCTAATGCTTCGACCGATTTTGATGGTCGACCACTTATTAAAAAGCTGAAGAGATCTAGTTAACGAAAATTATACAACATTACATAAAAACTACATTGAAGCAGAAATACGCGTAATTTTGTAAATCTGAACTATCCAAAATCATCAAAATCATACATCTTTCCGTTTTTGTTCCATAAAACTGATTAAATTGGGCTTACAACTTCAAAACAAAAGTTTTCTCCATATTTATTTTACACCAAATAATACTGCATCCAAAATTATGTTCATAAAAGCGTTTTTAAAAAAACATGTTTTTTCAGGTTAAATTTTAGAGTTTTTTTTTAATGTTTCGGACATCTAGCGTGACTTGCGAATCGAATTCCCAGCTAATGCTTCGACCGATTTTGATGGTCGACCACTTATTATAAAGCTGAAGAGGTCTAGTTAACGAAAAATATACAACATTACATGAAAACTACATTGAAGCAGAAATACGCGTCATTTTGTAAATCTGAACTATCCAAAATCATCAAAATCATACATCTTTCCGTTTTTGTTCCATAAAACTGATTAAATTGGGCTTACAACTAAAAAACAAACTTTTTCTCCATATTTATTTTACACCAAATAATACTGCATCCAAAATTATGTTCATAAAATCATTTTTAAAAAAACATGTTTTTTCGGGTTAAATTTTAGAGTTTTTTTAATGTTTCGGACGTCTAGCGTGACTTGCAATCGAATTCCCAGCTAATGCTTCTACCGATTTTGATGGTCGACCACTTATTATAAAGCTGAAGAGATCTAGTTAACGAAAATTATACAACATTACATAAAAACTACATTGAAGCAGAAATACGCGTCATTTTGTAAATCTGAACTATCCAAAATCATCAAAATCATACATCTTTCCGTTTTTGTTCCATAAAACTGATTAAATTGGGCTTACAACTCCAAAACAAAAGTTTTCTCCATATTTATTTTACACCAAATAATACTGCATCAAAAATTATGTTCATAAAAGCGTTTTTAAAAAAGCATGTTTTTTCGGGTTAAATTTTAGAGTTTTTTTTAATGTTTCGGACGTCTAGCGTGACTTGCGAATCGAATTCCCAGCTAATGCTTCGACCGATTTTGATGGTCGACCACTTATTATAAAGCTGAAGAGATTTAGTTAACGAAAATTATACAACATTACATAAAAACTACATTGAAGCAGAAATACGCGTCATTTTGTAAATCTGAACTATCCAAAATCATCAAAATCATACATCTTTCCGTTTTTGTTCCATAAAATTGGTTAAATTGGGCTTACAACTCCAAAACAAAAGTTTTCGCCATATTTATTTTACACCAAATAATACTGCATCCAAAATTATGTTCATAAAAGCGTTTTTAAAAAAACATGTTTTTTTCGGGTTAAATTTTACAGTTTTTTTTAATGTTTCGGGCGTCTAGCGTGACTTGCGAATCGAATTCCCAGCTAATGCTTCGACCGATTTTGATGGTCGACCACTTATTATAAAGCTGAAGAGGTCTAGCCAACGAAAAATATACAACATTACATAAAAACTACATTGAATCAGAAATACCCATCATTTTGTAAATCTGAACTATCCAAAATCATCAAAATCATACATCTTTCCGTTTTTGTTCCATAAAACTGATTAAATTGGGCTTACAACTCCATAACAAAAGTTTTCTCCATATTTATTTTACACCAACTAATACTGCATCCAAAATTATGTTCATAAAAGCGTTTTTGAAAAAGCATGTTTTTTCGGGATAAATTTTAGAGTTTTTTTTAATGTTTCGGGCGTCTAGCGTGACTTGCGAATCGAGTTCCCAGCTAATGCTTCGACCGATTTTGATGGTCGACCACTTATTATAAAGCTGAAGAGGTCTAGTTAACAAAAAATATACAATATTACATAAAAACTACTTTGAATCAGAAATATCCATCATTTTGTAAATCTGAACTATCCAAAATCATCAAAATCATACATCTTTCCGTTTTTGTTCCATAAAATTGATTAAATTGGGCTTACAACTCCAAAACAAAAGTTTTCGCCATATTTATTTTACACCAAATAATACTGCATCCAAAATTATGTTCATAAAAGCGTTTTTAAAAAAACATGTTTTTTCGGGTTAAATTTTACAGTTTTTTTTAATGTTTCGGGCGTCTAGCGTGACTTGCGAATCGAATTCCCAGCTAATGCTTCGACCGATTTTGATGGTCGACCACTTATTATAAAGCTGAAGAGGTCTAGCCAACGAAAAATATACAACATTACATAAAAACTACATTGAATCAGAAATACCCATCATTTTGTAAATCTGAACTATCCAAAGTCATCAAAATCATACATCTTTCCGTTTTTGTTACATAAAACTGATTAAATTGGGCTTACAGCTCCAAAACAAAAGTTTTCTCCATATTTATTTTACACCAAATAATACTGCATCCAAAATTATGTTCATAAAAGCGTTTTTAAAAAAACATGTTTTTTCGGGTTAAATTTTAGAGTTTTTTTTTAATGTTTCGGACGTCTAGCGTGACTTGCGAATCGAATTCCCAGCTAATGCTTCGACCGATTTTGATGGTCGACCACTTATTATAAAGCTGAAGAGGTCTAGTTAACGAAAAATATACAACATTACATAAAAACAACATTGAAGCAGAAATACGCGTCGTTTTGTAAATCTGAACTATCCAAAGTCATCAAAATCATACATCTTTCCGTTTTTGTTCCATAAAACTGATTAAATTGGGCTTACAACTCCAAAACAAAAGTTTTCTCCATATTTATTTTACACCAAATAATACTGCATCTAAAATTATGTTCATAAAAGCGTTTTTGAAAAAGCATGTTTTTTCGGGATAAATTTTAGAGTTTTTTTTTAATGTTTCGGGCGTCTAGCGTGACTTGCGAATCGAGTTCCCAGCTAATGCTTCGACCGATTTTGATGGTCGACCACTTATTATAAAGCTGAAGAGGCCTAGTTAACAAAAAATATACAATATTACATAAAAACTACATTGAATCAGAAATACCCATCATTTTGTAAATCTGAACTATCCAAAGTCATCAAAATCATACATCTTTCCGTTTTTGTTACATAAAACTGATTAAATTGGGCTTACAACTCCAAAACAAAAGTTTTCTCCATATTTATTTTACACCAAATAATACTGCATCCAAAATTGTGTTTATAAAAGCGTTTTTAAGAAAACATGTTTTTTCAGGTTAAATTTTAGAGTTTTTTTTAATGTTTCGGACGTCTAGCGTGACTTGCGAATCGAATTCCCAGCTAATGCTTCCACCGATTTTGATCGTCGACCACTTATTATAAAGCTGAAGAGGTCTAGTTAACGAAAAATATACAACATTACATAAAAACTACATTGAATCAGAAATACGCGTCATTTTGTAAATCTGAACTATCCAAAATCATCAAAATCATACATCTTTCCGTTTTTGTTCCATAAAATTGATTAAATTGGGCTTACAACTCCAAAACAAAAGTTTTCTCCATATTTATTTTACACCAAATAATACTGCATCCAAAATTATGTTCATAAAAGCGTTTTTAAAAATACATGTTTTTTCGGGTTAAATTTTAGAGTTTTTTTTAATGTTTCGGGCGTCTAGCGTGACTTGCGAATCGAATTCCCAGCTAATGCTTCGACCGATTTTGATGGTCGACCACTTATTATAAAGCTGAAGAGGTCTAGTTAACGAAAAATATACAACATTACATAAAAACTACATCGAAGCAGAAATGCGCGTCATTTTGTAAATCTGGGCTTACAACTCCAAAACAAAAGTTTTCTCCATATTTATCTTACACCAAATAATACTGCATTCAAAATTATGCTTATCAAAGCGTTTTTAAAAAAACATTTTTTTTCGGGTTAAATTTTAGAGTTTTTTTTAATGTTTCGGACGTCTAGCGTGACTTGCGAATCGAATTCCCAGCTAATGCTTCGACCGATTTTGATGGTCGACCACTTATTATAAAGCTGAAGAGGTCTAGTTAACGAAAAATATACAACATTACATAAAAACTACATTGAAGCAGAAATACGCGTCATTTTGTAAATCTGAACTATCCAAAATCATCAAAATCATACATCTTTCCGTTTTTGTTCCATAAAACTGATTAAATTGGGCTTACAACTCCAAAACAAAAGTTTTCTCCATATTTATTTTACACCAAATAATACTGCATCCAAAATTATGTTCATAAAATCATTTTTAAAAAAACATGTTTTTTCGGGCTAAATTTTAGAGTTTTTTTTAATGTTTCGGACGTCTAGCGTGACTTGCGAATCGAATTCCCAGCTAATGCTTCGACCGATTTTGATGGTCGACCACTTATTATAAAGCTGAAGAGGTCTCGTTAACGAAAAATATACAACATTACATGAAAACTACATTGAAGTCATTTTGTAAATCTGAACTATCCAAAATCATCAAAATCATACATCTTTCCGTTTTTGTTCCATAAAACTGATTAAATTGGGCTTACAACTCCAAAACAAAATTTTTCTCCATATTTATTTTACACCAAATAATACTGCATCCAAAATTATGTTCATAAAAGCGTTTTTAAAAAAACATATTTTTTCGGGTTAAATTTTAGAGTTTTTTTTATGTTTCGGACGTCTAGCGTGACTTGCGAATCGAATTCCCAGCTAATGCTTCGACCGATTTTGATGGTCGACCACTTATTATAAAGCTGAAGAGGTCTAGTTAACGAAAAATATACAACATTACATAAAAACTGTATTGAAGCAGAAATACGCGTCATTTTGTAAATCTGAACTATCCAAAATCATCAAAATCATACATCTTTCCGTTTTTGTTCCATAAAACTGATTAAATTGGGCTTACAACTCCAAAACAAAAGTTTTCTCCATATTTATTTTACACCAAATAATACTGCATCCAAAATTATGTTCATAAAAGCGGTTTTAAAAAAACATATTTTTTCGGGTTAAATTTTAGAGTTTTTTTTAATGTTTCGGACGTCTAGCGTGACTTGCGAATCGAATTCCCAGCTAATGCTTCGACCGATTTTGATGGTCGACCACTTATTATAAAGCTGAAGAGGTCTAGTTAACGAAAAATATACAACATTACATAAAAACTCTATTGAAGCAGAAATACGCGTCATTTTGTAAATCTGAACTATCCAAAATCATCAAAATCATACATCTTTCCGTTTTTGTTCCATAAAACTGATTAAATTGGGCTTACAACTCCAAAACAAAATTTGTCTCCATATTTATTTTACACCAAATAATACTGCATCCAAAATTATGTTCATAAAATCATTTTTAAAAAAACATGTTTTTTCGGGTTAATTTTTAGAGTTTTTTTTAATGTTTCGGACGTCTAGCGTGACTTGCAATCGAATTCCCAGCTAATGCTTCGACCGATTTTGATGGTCGACCACTTATTATAAAGCTGAAGAGGTCTCGTTAACGAAAAATATACAACATTACATGAAAACTACATTGAAGCAGAAATACGCGTCATTTTGTAAATCTGAACTATCCAAAATCATCAAAATCATACATCTTTCCGTTTTTGTTCCATAAAACTGATTAAATTGGGCTTACAACTCCAAAACAAAATTTTTCTCCATATTTATTTTACACCAAATAATACTGCATCCAAAATTATGTTCATAAAATCATTTTTAAAAAAACATGTTTTTTCGGGTTAATTTTTAGAGTTTTTTTTTAATGTTTCGGACGTCTAGCGTGACTTGCAATCGAATTCCCAGCTAATGCTTCGACCGATTTTGATGGTCGACCACTTATTATAAAGCTGAAGAGATCTAGTTAACGAAAATTATACAACATTACATTAAAACTACATTGAAGCAGAAATACGCGTCATTTTGTAAATCTGAACTATCCAAAATCATCAAAATCATACATCTTTCCGTTTTTGTTCCATAAAACTGATTAAATTGGGCTTACAACTCCAAAACAAACGTTTTCTCCATATTTATTTTACACCAAATAATACTGCATCCAAAATTATGTTCATAAAAGCGATTTGAAAAAAACGTGTTTTTTCGGGTTAAGTTTTAGAGATTTTTTTAATGTTTCGGACGTCTAGCGTGACTTGCGAATCGAATTCCCAGCTAATGCTTCGACCGATTTTGATGGTCGACCACTTATTAAAAAGCTGAAGAGGTCTAGTTAACGAAAAATATACAACATTACATAAAAACTACATTGAAGCAGAAATACGCGTCATTTTGTAAATCTGAACTATCCAAAATGATCAAAATCATACATCTTTGCGTTTTTGTTCCATTAAACTGATTAAATTGGGCTTACAACTCCAAAACAAAAGTTTTCTCCATATTTATCTTTCACCAAATAATACTGCATCCAAAATTATATTCATAAAAGCGTTTTTAAAAAAACATGTTTTTTTTCGGTTTAAGTTTTTTTAATGTTTCGGACGTCTAGCGTTATTTGCGAATCGAATTCCCAGCTAATGCTTCGACCGATTTTGATGGTCGACCACTTATTATAAAGCTGAAGAGGTCTAGTTAACGAAAAATATACAACATTACATAAAAACTACATTGAAGCAGAAATACGCGTCATTTTGTAAATCCGAACTATCCAGAATCATCAAAATCATACATCTTTCCGTTTTTGTTCCATTAAACCGATTAAATTGGGCTTACATCTCCAGAACAAAAGTTTTCTCCATATTTATTTTACACCAAATAATACTGCATCCAAAATTATGTTCATAAAAGCGTTTTTAAAAAAACATGTTTTTTCGGGTTAAATTTTAGAGTTTTTTTTAATGTTTCGGACGTCTAGCGTGACTTGCGAATCGAATTCCCAGCTAATGCTTCGACCGATTTTGATGGTCGACCACTTATTATAAAGCTGAAGAGGTCTAGTTAACGAAAAATATACAAAATTACATAAAAACTACATTGAAGCAGAAATACGCGTCATTTTGTAAATCTGAACTATCCAAAATCATCAAAATCATACATCTTTCCGTTTTTGTTCCATAAAACTGATTAAATTGGGCTTACAACTCCAAAACAAAAGTTTTCTCCATATTTATTTTACACCAAATAATACTGCATCCAAAATTATGTTCATAAAAGCGGTTTTAAAAAAACATGTTTTTTCGGGTTAAATTTTAGATGTTTTTTTTTAATGTTTCGGACGTCTAGCGTGACTTGCGAATCGAATTCCCAGCTAATGCTTCGACCGATTTTGATGGTCGACCACTTATTATAAAGCTGAAGAGGTCTAGTTAACGAAAAATATACAACATTACATAAAAACTGCATTGAAGCAGAAATACGCGTCATTTTGTAAATCTGAACTATCCAAAATCATCAAAATCATACATCTTTCCGTTTTTGTTCCATAAAACTGATTAAATTGGGCTTACAACTCCAAAACAAAAGTTTTCTCCATATTTATTTTACACCAAATAATACTGCATCCAAAATTGTGTTCATAAAAGCGTTTTTAAAAAAACATTTTTTTTCGGGTTAAATTTTAGAGTTTTTTTTAATGTTTCGGACGTCTAGCGTGACTTGCGAATCGAATTCCCAGCTAATGCTTCGACCGATTTTGATGGTCGACCACTTATTATAAAGCTGAAGAGGTCTAGTTAACGAAAAATATACAACATTACATAAAAACTACATTGAAGCAGAAATACGCGTCATTTTGTAAATCTGAACTATCCAAAATCATCAAAATCATACATCTTTCCGTTTTTGTTCCATAAAACTGATTAAATTGGGCTTACAACTCCAAAACAAAATTTGTCTCCATATTTATTTTACACCAAATAATACTGCATCCAAAATTATGTTCATAAAAGCGTTTTTAAAAAAGCATGTTTTTTCGGGTTAAAATTTAGAGTTTTTTTTAATGTTTCGGACGTCTAGCGTGACTTGCGAATCGAATTCCCAGCTAATGCTTCGACCCATTTTGATGGTCGACCACTTATTATAAAGCTGAAGAGGTCTAGTTAACGAAAAATATACAATATTACATAAAAACTACATTGAAGCAGAAATACGCGTCATTTTGTAAATCTGAACTATCCAAAATCATCAAAATCATACATCTTTCCGTTTTTGTTCCATAAAACTGATTAAATTGGGCTTATAACTCCAAAACAAAAGTTTTCTCCATATTTATTTTACACCAAATAATACTGCATCCAATATTATGTTCATAAAAGCGTTTTTAAAAAAAAAATTTTCTTCGGGTTAAATTTTAGAGTTTTTTTTAATGTTTCGGACGTCTAGCGTGGCTTGCGAATCGAATTCCCAGCTAATGCTTCGACCGATTTTGATGGTCGACCACTTATTATAAAGCTGAAGAGGTCTAGTTAACGAAAAATATACAACATTACATAAAAACTACATTGAAGCAGAAATACGCGTCATTTTGTAAATCTGAACTATCCAAAATCATCAAAATCATACATCTTTCCGTTTTTGTTCCATAAAACTGATTAAATTGGGCTTACAACTCCAAAACAAAAGTTTTCTCCATATTTATTTTACACCAAATAATACTGCATCCAAAATTATGTTCATAAAAGCGTTTTTAAAAAAAACATTTTTTTCGGGTTAAATTTTAGAGTTTTTTTTAATGTTTCGGACGTCTAGCGTGACTTGCGAATCGAATTCCCAGCTAATGCTTCGACCGATTTTGATGGTCGACCACTTATTATAAAGCTGAAGAGGTCTAGTTAACGAAAAATATACAACATTACATAAAAACTACATTGAAGCAGAAATACGCGTCATTTTGTAAATCTGAACTATCCAAAATCATCAAAATCATACATCATTCCGTTTTTGTTCCATAAAACTGATTAAATTGGGCTTACAACTCCAAAACAAAAGTTTTCTCCATATCTATTTTACACCAAATAATACTGCATCCAAAATTATGTTCATAAAAGCGTTTTTAAAAAAACGTGTTTTTTCGGGTTAAATTTTAGAGTTTTTTTTAATGTTTCGGACGTCTAGCGTGACTTGCGAATCGAATTCCCAGCTAATGCTTCGACCGATTTTGATGATCGACCACTTATTATAAAGCTGAAGAGGTCTAGTTAACGAAAAATATACAACATTACATAAAAACTACATTGAAGCAGAAATACGCGTCATTTTGTAAATCTGAACTATCCAAAATCATCAAAATCATACATCTTTCCGTTTTTGTTCCATAAAACTGATTAAATTGGGCTTACAACTCCAAAACAAAAGTTTTCTCCATATTTATTTTACACCAAATAATACTGCATCCAAAATTATGTTCATAAAAGCGTTTTTAAAAAAACCTGTTTTTTCGGGTTAAATTTTAGAGTTTTTTTTAATGTTTCGGACGTCTAGCGTGACTTGCGAATCGAATTCCCAGCTAATGCTTCGACCGATTTTGATGGTCGACCACTTATTATAAAGCTGAAGAGGTCTAGTTAACGAAAAATATACAATATTACATAAAAACTACATTGAAGCAGAAATACGCGTCATTTTGTAAATCTGAACTATCCAAAATCATCAAAATCATACATCTTTCCGTTTTTGTTCCATAAAACTGATTAAATTGGGCTTACAACTCCAAAACAAAAGTTTTCTCCATATTTATTTTACACCAAATAATACTGCATCCAAAATTATGTTCATAAAAGCGTTTTTAAAAAAACCTGTTTTTTCGGGTTAAATTTTAGAGTTTTTTTTAATGTTTCGGACGTCTAGCGTGACTTGCGAATCGAATTCCCAGCTAATGCTTCGACCGATTTTGATGGTCGACCACTTATTATAAAGCTGAAGAGGTCTAGTTAACGAAAAATATACAATATTACATAAAAACTACATTGAAGCAGAAATACGCGTCATTTTGTAAATCTGAACTATCCAAAATCATCAAAATCATACATCTTTCCGTTTTTGTTCCATAAAACTGATTAAATTGGGCTTACAACTCCAAAACAAAAGTTTTCTCCATATTTATTTTACACCAAATAATACTGCATCCAAAATTATGTTCATAAAAGCGTTTTTAAAAAAACATTTTTTTTCGGGTTAAATTTTAGAGTTTTTTTTAATGTTTCGGACGTCTAGCGTGACTTGCGAATCGAATTCCCAGCTAATGCTTCGACCGATTTTGATGGTCGACCACTTATTATAAAGCTGAAGAGGTCTAGTTAACGAAAAATATACAACATTACATAAAAACTACATTGAAGCAGAAATACGCGTCATTTTGTAAATCTGAACTATCCAAAATCATCAAAATCATACATCTTTCCGTTTTTGTTCCATAAAACTGATTAAATTGGGCTTACAACTCCAAAACAAAAGTTTTCTCCATATCTATTTTACACCAAATAATACTGCATCCAAAATTATGTTCATAAAAGCGTTTTTAAAAAAACATGTTTTTTCGGGTTAAATTTTAGAGTTTTTTTTAATGTTTCGGACGTCTAGCGTGACTTGCGAATCGAATTCCCAGC
The DNA here is from genome assembly GCA_949824845.1 of Rhingia rostrata. Classification (NCBI taxonomy): domain Eukaryota; kingdom Metazoa; phylum Arthropoda; class Insecta; order Diptera; family Syrphidae; genus Rhingia; species Rhingia rostrata. Next base: position 135,263,198 of record OX463755.1, on the reverse strand, counting down.
TAATGCTTCGACCGATTTTGATGGTCGACCACTTATTATAAAGCTGAAGAGGTCTAGTTAACGAAAAATATACAACATTACATAAAAACTACATTGAAGCAGAAATACGCGTCATTTTGTAAATCTGAACTATCCAAAATCATCAAAATCATACATCTTTCCGTTTTTGTTCCATAAAACTGATTAAATTGGGCTTACAACTCCAAAACAAAAGTTTTCTCCATATCTATTTTACACCAAATAATACTGCATCCAAAATTATGTTCATAAAAGCGTTTTTAAAAAAACATTTTTTTTCGGGTCAAATTTTAGAGTTTTTTTTTAATGTTTCGGACGTCTAGCGTGACTTGCAAATCGAATTCCCAGCTAATGCTTCTACCGATTTTGATGGTCGACCACTTATTATAAAGCTGAAGAGGTCATGTTAACGAAAAATATACAACATTACATAAAAACTACATTGAAGCAGAAATACGCGTCATTTTGTAAATCTGAACTATCCAAAATCATCAAAATCATACATCTTTCCGTTTTTGTTCCATAAAACTGATTAAATTGGGCTTACAACTCCAAAACAAAAGTTTTCTCCATATTTATTTTACACCAAATAATACTGCATCCAAAATTATGTTCATAAAAGCGTTTTTAAAAAAACCTGTTTTTTCGGGTTAAATTTTAGAGTTTTTTTTAATGTTTCGGACGTCTAGCGTGACTTGCGAATCGAATTCCCAGCTAATGCTTCGACCGATTTTGATGGTCGACCACTTATTATAAAGCTGAAGAGGTCTAGTTAACGAAAAATATACAATATTACATAAAAACTACATTGAAGCAGAAATACGCGTCATTTTGTAAATCTGAACTATCCAAAATCATCAAAATCATACATCTTTCCGTTTTTGTTCCATAAAACTGATTAAATTGGGCTTACAACTCCAAAACAAAAGTTTTCTCCATATTTATTTTACACCAAATAATACTGCATCCAAAATTATGTTCATAAAAGCGTTTTTAAAAAAACCTGTTTTTTCGGGTTAAATTTTAGAGTTTTTTTTAATGTTTCGGACGTCTAGCGTGACTTGCGAATCGAATTCCCAGCTAATGCTTCGACCGATTTTGATGGTCGACCACTTATTATAAAGCTGAAGAGGTCTAGTTAACGAAAAATATACAATATTACATAAAAACTACATTGAAGCAGAAATACGCGTCATTTTGTAAATCTGAACTATCCAAAATCATCAAAATCATACATCTTTCCGTTTTTGTTCCATAAAACTGATTAAATTGGGCTTACAACTCCAAAACAAAAGTTTTCTCCATATTTATTTTACACCAAATAATACTGCATCCAAAATTATGTTCATAAAAGCGTTTTTAAAAAAACATTTTTTTTCGGGTTAAATTTTAGAGTTTTTTTTAATGTTTCGGGCGTCTAGCGTGACTTGCGAATCGAATTCCCAGCTAATGCTTCGACCGATTTTGATGGTCGACCACTTATTATAAAGCTGAAGAGGTCTAGTTAACGAAAAATATACAACATTACATAAAAACTACATTGAAGCAGAAATACGCGTCATTTTGTAAATCTGAACTATCCAAAATCATCAAAATCATACATCTTTCCGTTTTTGTTCCATAAAACTGATTAAATTGGGCTTACAACTCCAAAACAAAAGTTTTCTCCATATCTATTTTACACCAAATAATACTGCATCCAAAATTATGTTCATAAAAGCGTTTTTAAAAAAACATGTTTTTTCGGGTTAAATTTTAGAGTTTTTTTTAATGTTTCGGACGTCTAGCGTGACTTGCGAATCGAATTCCCAGCTAATGCTTCGACCGATTTTGATGGTCGACCACTTATTATAAAGCTGAAGAGGTCTAGTTAACGAAAAATATACAACATTACATAAAAACTACATTGAAGCAGAAATACGCGTCATTTTGTAAATCTGAACTATCCAAAATCATCAAAATCATACATCTTTCCGTTTTTGTTCCATAAAACTGATTAAATTGGGCTTACAACTCCAAAACAAAAGTTTTCTCCATATTTATTTTACACCAAATAATACTGCATCCAAAATTATGTTCATAAAAGCGGTTTTAAAAAAACATGTTTTTTCGGGTTAAATTTTAGATGTTTTTTTTTAATGTTTCGGACGTCTAGCGTGACTTGCGAATCGAATTCCCAGCTAATGCTTCGACCGATTTTGATGGTCGACCACTTATTATAAAGCTGAAGAGGTCTAGTTAACGAAAAATATACAACATTACATAAGAACTACATTGAAGCAGAAATACGCGTCATTTTGTAAATCTAAACTATCCAAAATCATCAAAATCATACATCTTTCCGTTTTTGTTCCATAAAACTGATTAAATTGGGCTTATAACTCCAAAACAAAAGTTTTCTCCATATTTATTTTACACCAAATAATACTGCATCCAATATTATGTTCATAAAAGCGTTTTTAAAAAAAAAAAATTTTTCGGGTTAAATTTTAGAGTTTTTTTTAATGTTTCGGACGTCTAGCGTGACTTGCGAATCGAATTCCCAGCTAATGCTTCGACCGATTTTGATGGTCGACCACTTATTATAAAGCTGAAGAGGTCTAGTTAACGAAAAATATACAACATTACATAAAAACTACATTGAAGCAGAAATACGCGTCATTTTGTAAATCTGAACTATCCAAAATCATCAAAATCATACATCTTTCCGTTTTTGTTCCATAAAACTGATTAAATTGGGCTTACAACTCCAAAACAAAAGTTTTCTCCATATTTATTTTACACCAAATAATACTGCATCCAAAATTATGTTCATAAAAGCGTTTTTAAAAAAAACATTTTTTTCGGGTTAAATTTTAGAGTTTTTTTTAATGTTTCGGACGTCTAGCGTGACTTGCGAATCGAATTCCCAGCTAATGCTTCGACCGATTTTGATGGTCGACCACTTATTATAAAGCTGAAGAGGTCTAGTTAACGAAAAATATACAATATTACATAAAAACTACATTGAAGCAGAAATACGCGTCATTTTGTAAATCTGAACTATCCAAAATCATCAAAATCATACATCTTTCCGTTTTTGTTCCATAAAACTGATTAAATTGGGCTTACAACTCCAAAACAAAAGTTTTCTCCATATTTATTTTACACCAAATAATACTGCATCCAAAATTATGTTCATAAAAGCGTTTTTAAAAAAACATTTTTTTTCGGGTTAAATTTTAGAGTTTTTTTTAATGTTTCGGGCGTCTAGCGTGACTTGCGAATCGAATTCCCAGCTAATGCTTCGACCGATTTTGATGGTCGACCACTTATTATAAAGCTGAAGAGGTCTAGTTAACGAAAAATATACAACATTACATAAAAACTACATTGAAGCAGAAATACGCGTCATTTTGTAAATCTGAACTATCCAAAATCATCAAAATCATACATCTTTCCGTTTTTGTTCCATAAAACTGATTAAATTGGGCTTACAACTCCAAAACAAAAGTTTTCTCCATATCTATTTTACACCAAATAATACTGCATCCAAAATTATGTTCATAAAAGCGTTTTTAAAAAAACATGTTTTTTCGGGTTAAATTTTAGAGTTTTTTTTAATGTTTCGGACGTCTAGCGTGACTTGCGAATCGAATTCCCAGCTAATGCTTCGACCGATTTTGATGGTCGACCACTTATTATAAAGCTGAAGAGGTCTAGTTAACGAAAAATATACAACATTACATAAAAACTACATTGAAGCAGAAATACGCGTCATTTTGTAAATCTGAACTATCCAAAATCATCAAAATCATACATCTTTCCGTTTTTGTTCCATAAAACTGATTAAATTGGGCTTACAACTCCAAAACAAAAGTTTTCTCCATATTTATTTTACACCAAATAATACTGCATCCAAAATTATGTTCATAAAAGCGGTTTTAAAAAAACATGTTTTTTCGGGTTAAATTTTAGATGTTTTTTTTTAATGTTTCGGACGTCTAGCGTGACTTGCGAATCGAATTCCCAGCTAATGCTTCGACCGATTTTGATGGTCGACCACTTATTATAAAGCTGAAGAGGTCTAGTTAACGAAAAATATACAACATTACATAAGAACTACATTGAAGCAGAAATACGCGTCATTTTGTAAATCTAAACTATCCAAAATCATCAAAATCATACATCTTTCCGTTTTTGTTCCATAAAACTGATTAAATTGGGCTTATAACTCCAAAACAAAAGTTTTCTCCATATTTATTTTACACCAAATAATACTGCATCCAATATTATGTTCATAAAAGCGTTTTTAAAAAAAAAAATTTTTCGGGTTAAATTTTAGAGTTTTTTTTAATGTTTCGGACGTCTAGCGTGACTTGCGAATCGAATTCCCAGCTAATGCTTCGACCGATTTTGATGGTCGACCACTTATTATAAAGCTGAAGAGGTCTAGTTAACGAAAAATATACAACATTACATAAAAACTACATTGAAGCAGAAATACGCGTCATTTTGTAAATCTGAACTATCCAAAATCATCAAAATCATACATCTTTCCGTTTTTGTTCCATAAAACTGATTAAATTGGGCTTACAACTCCAAAACAAAAGTTTTCTCCATATTTATTTTACACCAAATAATACTGCATCCAAAATTATGTTCATAAAAGCGTTTTTAAAAAAAACATTTTTTTCGGGTTAAATTTTAGAGTTTTTTTTAATGTTTCGGACGTCTAGCGTGACTTGCGAATCGAATTCCCAGCTAATGCTTCGACCGATTTTGATGGTCGACCACTTATTATAAAGCTGAAGAGGTCTAGTTAACGAAAAATATACAACATTACATAAAAACTACATTGAAGCAGAAATACGCGTCATTTTGTAAATCTGAACTATCCAAAATCATCAAAATCATACATCTTTCCGTTTTTGTTCCATAAAACTGATTAAATTGGGCTTACAACTCCAAAACAAAAGTTTTCTCCATATCTATTTTACACCAAATAATACTGCATCCAAAATTATGTTCATAAAAGCGTTTTTAAAAAAACGTGTTTTTTCGGGTTAAATTTTAAAGTTTTTTTTAATGTTTCGGACGTCTAGCGTGACTTGCGAATCGAATTCCCAGCTAATGCTTCGACCGATTTTGATGGTCGACCACTTATTATAAAGCTGAAGAGGTCTAGTTAACGAAAAATATACAACATTACATAAAAACTACATTGAAGCAGAAATACGCGTCATTTTGTAAATCTGAACTATCCAAAATCATCAAAATCATACATCTTTCCGTTTCTGTTCCATAAAACTGATTAAATTGGGCTTACAACTCCAAAACAAAAGTTTTCTCCATATTTATTTTACACCAAATAATACTGCATCCAAAATTATGTTCATAAAAGCGTTTTTAAAAAAACCTGTTCTTTCGGGTTAAATTTTAGAGTTTTTTTTAATGTTTCGGACGTCTAGCGTGACTTGCGAATCGAATTCCCAGCTAATGCTTCGACCGATTTTGATGGTCGACCACTTATTATAAAGCTGAAGAGGTCTAGTTAACGAAAAATATACAATATTACATAAAAACTACATTGAAACAGAAATACGCGTCATTTTGTAAATCTGAACTATCCAAAATCATCAAAATCATACATCTTTCCGTTTTTGTTCCATAAAACTGATTAAATTGGGCTTACAACTCCAAAACAAAAGTTTTCTCCATATTTATTTTACACCAAATAATACTGCATCCAAAATTATGTTCATAAAAGCGTTTTTAAAAAAACATTTTTTTTCGGGTTAAATTTTAGAGTTTTTTTTAATGTTTCGGACGTCTAGCGTGACTTGCGAATCGAATTCCCAGCTAATGCTTCGACCGATTTTGATGGTCGACCACTTATTATAAAGCTGAAGAGGTCTAGTTAACGAAAAATATACAACATTACATAAAAACTACATTGAAGCAGAAATACGCGTCATTTTGTAAATCTGAACTATCCAAAATCATCAAAATCATACATCTTTCCGTTTCTGTTCCATAAAACTGATTAAATTGGGCTTACAACTCCAAAACAAAAGTTTTCTCCATATTTATTTTACACCAAATAATACTGCATCCAAAATTATGTTCATAAAAGCGTTTTTAAAAAAACCTGTTCTTTCGGGTTAAATTTTAGAGTTTTTTTTAATGTTTCGGACGTCTAGCGTGACTTGCGAATCGAATTCCCAGCTAATGCTTCGACCGATTTTGATGGCCGACCACTTATTATAAAGCTGAAGAGGTCTAGTTAACGAAAAATATACAATATTACATAAAAACTACATTGAAACAGAAATACGCGTCATTTTGTAAATCTGAACTATCCAAAATCATCAAAATCATACATCTTTCCGTTTTTGTTCCATAAAACTGATTAAATTGGGCTTACAACTCCAAAACAAAAGTTTTCTCCATATTTATTTTACACCAAATAATACTGCATCCAAAATTATGTTCATAAAAGCGTTTTTAAAAAAACATGTTTTTTTCGGGTTAAATTTTAGAGTTTTTTTAATGTTTCGGACGTCTAGCGTGACTTGCGAATCGAATTCCCAGCTAATGCTTCGACCGATTTTGATGGTCGACCACTTATTATAAAGCTGAAGAGGTCTAGTTAACGAAAAATATACAATATTACATAAAAACTACATTGAAGCAGAAATACGCGTCATTTTGTAAATCTGAACTATCCAAAATCATCAAAATCATACATCTTTCCGTTTTTGTTCCATAAAACTGATTAAATTGGGCTTACAACTCCAAAACAAAAGTTTTCTCCATATTTATTTTACACCAAATAATACTGCATCCAAAATTATGTTCATAAAAGCGTTTTTAAAAAAACATTTTTTTTCGGGTTAAATTTTAGAGTTTTTTTTAATGTTTCGGACGTCTAGCGTGACTTGCGAATCGAATTCCCAGCTAATGCTTCGACCGATTTTGATGGTCGACCACTTATTATAAAGCTGAAGAGGTCTAGTTAACGAAAAATATACAACATTACATAAAAACTACATTGAAGCAGAAATACGCGTCATTTTGTAAATCTGAACTATCCAAAATCATCAAAATCATACATCTTTCCGTTTTTGTTCCATAAAACTGATTAAATTGGGCTTACAACTCCAAAACAAAAGTTTTCTCCATATCTATTTTACACCAAATAATACTGCATCCAAAATTATGTTCATAAAAGCGTTTTTAAAAAAACATGTTTTTTCGGGTTAAATTTTAGAGTTTTTTTTAATGTTTCGGACGTCTAGCGTGACTTGCGAATCGAATTCCCAGCTAATGCTTCGACCGATTTTGATGGTCGACCACTTATTATAAAGCTGAAGAGGTCTAGTTAACGAAAAATATACAACATTACATAAAAACTACATTGAAGCAGAAATACGCGTCATTTTGTAAATCTGAACTATCCAAAATCATCAAAATCATACATCTTTCCGTTTTTGTTCCATAAAACTGATTAAATTGGGCTTACAACTCCAAAACAAAAGTTTTCTCCATATTTATTTTACACCAAATAATACTGCATCCAAAATTATGTTCATAAAAGCGGTTTTAAAAAAACATGTTTTTTCGGGTTAAATTTTAGATGTTTTTTTTTAATGTTTCGGACGTCTAGCGTGACTTGCGAATCGAATTCCCAGCTAATGCTTCGACCGATTTTGATGGTCGACCACTTATTATAAAGCTGAAGAGGTCTAGTTAACGAAAAATATACAACATTACATAAAAACTACATTGAAGCAGAAATACGCGTCATTTTGTAAATCTAAACTATCCAAAATCATCAAAATCATACATCTTTCCGTTTTTGTTCCATAAAACTGATTAAATTGGGCTTACAACTCCAAAACAAAAGTTTTCTCCATATTTATTTTACACCAAATAATACTGCATCCAAAATTGTGTTCATAAAAGCGTTTTTAAAAAAACATTTTTTTTCGGGTTAAATTTTAGAGTTTTTTTTAATGTTTCGGACGTCTAGCGTGACTTGCGAATCGAATTCCCAGCTAATGCTTCGACCGATTTTGATGGTCGACCACTTATTATAAAGCTGAAGAGGTCTAGTTAACGAAAAATATACAATATTACATAAAAACTACATTGAAGCAGAAATACGCGTCATTTTGTAAATCTGAACTATCCAAAATCATCAAAATCATACATCTTTCCGTTTTTGTTCCATAAAACTGATTAAATTGGGCTTATAACTCCAAAACAAAAGTTTTCTCCATATTTATTTTACACCAAATAATACTGCATCCAATATTATGTTCATAAAAGCGTTTTTAAAAAAACATGTTTTTTCGGGTTAAATTTTAGAGTTTTTTTTAATGTTTCGGACGTCTAGCGTGACTTGCGAATCGAATTCCCAGCTAATGCTTCGACCGATTTTGATGGTCGACCACTTATTATAAAGCTGAAGAGGTCTAGTTAACGAAAAATATACAACATTACATAAAAACTACATTGAAGCAGAAATATGCGTCATTTTGTAAATCTGAACTATCCAAAATCATCAAAATCATACATCTTTCCGTTTTTGTTCCATAAAACTGATTAAATTGGGCTTACAACTCCAAAACAAAAGTTTTCTCCATATTTATTTTACACCAAATAATACTGCATCCAAAATTATGTTCATAAAAGCGTTTTTAAAAAAAACATTTTTTTCGGGTTAAATTTTAGAGTTTTTTTTAATGTTTCGGACGTCTAGCGTGACTTGCGAATCGAATTCCCAGCTAATGCTTCGACCGATTTTGATGGTCGACCACTTATTATAAAGCTGAAGAGGTCTAGTTAACGAAAAATATACAACATTACATAAAAACTACATTGAAGCAGAAATACGCGTCATTTTGTAAATCTGAACTATCCAAAATCATCAAAATCATACATCTTTCCGTTTTTGTTCCATAAAACTGATTAAAATGGGCTTACAACTCCAAAACAAAAGTTTTCTCCATATTTATTTTACACCAAATAAAACTGCATCCAAAATTATGTTCATAAAAGCGTTTTTAAAAAAACATGTTTTTTCGGGTTAAATTTTAGAGTTTTTTTTAATGTTTCGGACGTCTAACGTGACTTGCGAATCGAATTCCCAGCTAATGCTTCTACCGATTTTGTTGGTTGACCACTTATTATAAGGCTGAAGAGGTCTAGTTAACGAAAAAAATACAACATTACATAAAAACTACATTCAATCAGAAATACGCGTCATTTTGTAAATCTGAACCATCCAAAATCATACATCTTTCCGTTTTTGTTCCATAAAACTGATTAAAATGGGTTTACAACTCCAAAACAAAAGTTTTCTCCATATTTATTTTACACCAAATAATACTGCATCCAAAATTATGTTCATAAAAGCGTTTTTAAAAAAACATGTTTTTTCGGGTTAAATTTTAGAGTTTTTTTAATGTTTCGGACGTCTAGCGTGACTTGCGAATCAAATTCCCAGCTAATGCTTCGACCGATTTTGATGGTCGACCACTTATTATAAAGCTGAAGAGGTCTAGTTAACGAAAAATATACAATATTACATAAAAACTACATTGAAGCAGAAATACGCGTCATTTTGTAAATCTGAACTATCCAAAATCATCAAAATCATACATCTTTCCGTTTTTGTTCCATAAAACTGATTAAATTGGGCTTACAACTCCAAAACAAAAGTTTTCTCCATATTTATTTTACACCAAATAATACTGCATCCAAAATTATGTTCATAAAAGCGTTTTTAAAAAAACATTTTTTTTCGGGTTAAATTTTAGAGTTTTTTTTAATGTTTCGGACGTCTAGCGTGACTTGCGAATCGAATTCCCAGCTAATGCTTCCACCGATTTTGATGGTCGACCACTTATTATAAAGCTGAAGAGGTCTAGTTAACGAAAAATATACAACATTACATAAAAACTACATTGAAGCAGAAATACGCGTCATTTTGTAAATCTGAACTATCCAAAATCATCAAAATCATACATCTTTCCGTTTTTGTTCCATAAAACTGATTAAATTGGGCTTACAACTCCAAAACAAAAGTTTTCTCCATATCTATTTTACACCAAATAATACTGCATCCAAAATTATGTTCATAAAAGCGTTTTTAAAAAAACATGTTTTTTCGGGTTAAATTTTAGAGTTTTTTTTAATGTTTCGGACGTCTAGCGTGACTTGCGAATCGAATTCCCAGCTAATGCTTCGACCGATTTTGATGGTCGACCACTTATTATAAAGCTGAAGAGGTCTAGTTAACGAAAAATATACAACATTACATAAAAACTACATTGAAGCAGAAATACGCGTCATTTTGTAAATCTGAACTATCCAAAATCATCAAAATCATACATCTTTCCGTTTTTGTTCCATAAAACTGATTAAATTGGGCTTACAACTCCAAAACAAAAGTTTTCTCCATATTTATTTTACACCAAATAATACTGCATCCAAAATTATGTTCATAAAAGCGGTTTTAAAAAAACATGTTTTTTCGGGTTAAATTTTAGATGTTTTTTTTTAATGTTTCGGACGTCTAGCGTGACTTGCGAATCGAATTCCCAGCTAATGCTTCAACCGATTTTGATGGTCGACCACTTATTATAAAGCTGAAGAGGTCTAGTTAACGAAAAATATACAACATTACATAAAAACTACATTGAAGCAGAAATACGCGTCATTTTGTAAATCTAAACTATCCAAAATCATCAAAATCATACATCTTTCCGTTTTTGTTCCATAAAACTGATTAAATTGGGCTTACAACTCCAAAACAAAAGTTTTCTCCATATTTATTTTACACCAAATAATACTGCATCCAAAATTGTGTTCATAAAAGCGTTTTTAAAAAAACATTTTTTTTCGGGTTAAATTTTAGAGTTTTTTTTAATGTTTCGGACGTCTAGCGTGACTTGCGAATCGAATTCCCAGCTAATGCTTCGACCGATTTTGATGGTCGACCACTTATTATAAAGCTGAAGAGGTCTAGTTAACGAAAAATATACAACATTACATAAAAACTACATTGAAGCAGAAATACGCGTCATTTTGTAAATCTGAACTATCCAAAATCATCAAAATCATACATCTTTCCGTTTTTGTTCCATAAAACTGATTAAATTGGGCTTACAACTCCAAAACAAAAGTTTTCTCCATATTTATTTTACACCAAATAATACTGCATCCAAAATTATGTTCATAAAAGCGTTTTTAAAAAAACCTGTTTTTTCGGGTCAAATTTTAGAGTTTTTTTTAATGTTTCGGACGTCTAGCGTGACTTGCGAATCGAATTCCCAGCTAATGCTTCGACCGATTTTGATGGTCGACCACTTATTATAAAGCTGAAGAGGTCTAGTTAACGAAAAATATACAACATTACATAAAAACTACATTGAAGCAGAAATACGCGTCATTTTGTAAATCTGAACTATCCAAAATCATCAAAATCATACATCTTTCCGTTTTTGTTCCATAAAACTGATTAAATTGGGCTTACAACTCCAAAACAAAAGTTTTCTCCATATTTATTTTACACCAAATAATACTGCATCCAAAATTATGTTCATAAAAGCGTTTTTAAAAAAACCTGTTTTTTCGGGTTAAATTTTAGAGTTTTTTTTAATGTTTCGGACGTCTAGCGTGACTTGCGAATCGAATTCCCAGCTAATGCTTCGACCGATTTTGATGGTCGACCACTTATTATAAAGCTGAAGAGGTCTAGTTAACGAAAAATATACAATATTACATAAAAACTACATTGAAGCAGAAATACGCGTCATTTTGTAAATCTGAACTATCCAAAATCATCAAAATCATACATCTTTCCGTTTTTGTTCCATAAAACTGATTAAATTGGGCTTACAACTCCAAAACAAAAGTTTTCTCCATATTTATTTTACACCAAATAATACTGCATCCAAAATTATGTTCATAAAAGCGGTTTTAAAAAAACATGTTTTTTCGGGTTAAATTTTAGATGTTTTTTTTTAATGTTTCGGACGTCTAGCGTGACTTGCGAATCGAATTCCCAGCTAATGTTTTGACCGATTTTGATGGTCGACCACTTATTATAAAGCTGAAGAGGTCTAGTTAACGAAAAATATACAACATTACATAAAAACTACATTGAAGCAGAAATACGCGTCATTTTGTAAATCTGAACTATCCAAAATCATCAAAATCATACATCTTTCCGTTTTTGTTCCATAAAACTGATTAAATTGGGCTTACAACTCCAAAACAAAAGTTTTCTCCATATTTATTTTACACCAAATAATACTGCATCCAAAATTATGTTCATAAAAGCGTTTTTAAAAAAACATTTTTTTCGGGTTAAATTTTAGAGTTTTTTTTAATGTTTCGGACGTCTAGCGTGACTTGCGAATCGAATTCCCAGCTAATGCTTCGACCGATTTTGATGGTCGACCACTTATTATAAAGCTGAAGAGGTCTAGTTAACGAAAAATATACAACATTACATAAAAACTACATTGAAGCAGAAATACGCGTCATTTTGTAAATCTGAACTATCCAAAATCATCAAAATCATACATCTTTCCGTTTTTGTTCCATAAAACTGATTAAATTGGGCTTACAACTCCAAAACAAAAGTTTTCTCCATATTTATTTTACACCAAATAATACTGCATCCAAAATTATGTTCATAAAAGCGTTTTTAAAAAAACCTGTTTTTTCGGGTTAAATTTTAGAGTTTTTTTTAATGTTTCGGACGTCTAGCGTGACTTGCGAATCGAATTCCCAGCTAATGCTTCGACCGATTTTGATGGTCGACCACTTATTATAAAGCTGAAGAGGTCTAGTTAACGAAAAATATACAATATTACATAAAAACTACATTGAAGCAGAAATACGCGTCATTTTGTAAATCTGAACTATCCAAAATCATCAAAATCATACATCTTTCCGTTTTTGTTCCATAAAACTGATTAAATTGGGCTTACAACTCCAAAACAAAAGTTTTCTCCATATTTATTTTACACCAAATAATACTGCATCCAAAATTATGTTCATAAAAGCGGTTTTAAAAAAACATGTTTTTTCGGGTTAAATTTTAGATGTTTTTTTTTAATGTTTCGGACGTCTAGCGTGACTTGCGAATCGAATTCCCAGCTAATGCTTCGACCGATTTTGATGGTCGACCACTTATTATAAAGCTGAAGAGGTCTAGTTAACGAAAAATATACAACATTACATAAAAACTACATTGAAGCAGAAATACGCGTCATTTTGTAAATCTGAACTATCCAAAATCATCAAAATCATACATCTTTCCGTTTTTGTTCCATAAAACTGATTAAATTGGGCTTACAACTCCAAAACAAAAGTTTTCTCCATATTTATTTTACACCAAATAATACTGCATCCAAAATTATGTTCATAAAAGCGTTTTTAAAAAAACCTGTTTTTTCGGGTTAAATTTTAGAGTTTTTTTTAATGTTTCGGACGTCTAGCGTGACTTGCGAATCGAATTCCCAGCTAATGCTTCGACCGATTTTGATGGTCGACCACTTATTATAAAGCTGAAGAGGTCTAGTTAACGAAAAATATACAATATTACATAAAAACTACATTGAAGCAGAAATACGCGTCATTTTGTAAATCTGAACTATCCAAAATCATCAAAATCATACATCTTTCCGTTTTTGTTCCATAAAACTGATTAAATTGGGCTTACAACTCCAAAACAAAAGTTTTCTCCATATTTATTTTACACCAAATAATACTGCATCCAAAATTATGTTCATAAAAGCGTTTTTAAAAAAACTTTTTTTTTCGGGTTAAATTTTAGAGTTTTTTTTAATGTTTCGGACGTCTAGCGTGACTTGCGAATCGAATTCCCAGCTAATGCTTCGACCGATTTTGATGGTCGACCACTTATTATAAAGCTGAAGAGGTCTAGTTAACGAAAAATATACAACATTACATAAAAACTACATTGAAGCAGAAATACGCGTCATTTTGTAAATCTGAACTATCCAAAATCATCAAAATCATACATCTTTCCGTTTTTGTTCCATAAAACTGATTAAATTGGGCTTACAACTCCAAAACAAAAGTTTTCTCCATATCTATTTTACACCAAATAATACTGCATCCAAAATTATGTTCATAAAAGCGTTTTTAAAAAAACGTGTTTTTTCGGGTTAAATTTTAGAGTTTTTTTTAATGTTTCGGACGTCTAGCGTGACTTGCGAATCGAATTCCCAGCTAATGCTTCGACCGATTTTGATGGTCGACCACTTATTATAAAGCTGAAGAGGTCTAGTTAACGAAAAATATACAACATTACATAAAAACTACATTGAAGCAGAAATACGCGTCATTTTGTAAATCTGAACTATCCAAAATCATCAAAATCATACATCTTTCCGTTTTTGTTCCATAAAACTGATTAAATTGGGCTTACAACTCCAAAACAAAAGTTCTCTCCATATTTATTTTACACCAAATAATACTGCATCCAAAATTATGTTCATAAAAGCGTTTTTAAAAAAACCTGTTTTTTCGGGTTAAATTTTAGAGTTTTTTTTAATGTTTCGGACGTCTAGCGTGACTTGCGAATCGAATTCCCAGCTAATGCTTCGACCGATTTTGATGGTCGACCACTTATTATAAAGCTGAAGAGGTCTAGTTAACGAAAAATATACAATATTACATAAAAACTACATTGAAGCAGAAATACGCGTCATTTTGTAAATCTGAACTATCCAAAATCATCAAAATCATACATCTTTCCGTTTTTGTTCCATAAAACTGATTAAATTGGGCTTACAACTCCAAAACAAAAGTTTTCTCCATATTTATTTTACACCAAATAATACTGCATCTAAAATTATGTTCATAAAAGCGGTTTTAAAAAAACATGTTTTTTCGGGTTAAATTTTAGATGTTTTTTTTTTTAATGTTTCGGACGTCTAGCGTGACTTGCGAATCGAATTCCCAGCTAATGTTTCGACCGATTTTGATGGTCGACCACTTATTATAAAGCTGAAGAGGTCTAGTTAACGAAAAATATACAACATTACATAAAAACTACATTGAAGCAGAAATACGCGTCATTTTGTAAATCTGAACTATCCAAAATCATCAAAATCATACATCTTTCCGTTTTTGTTCCATAAAACTGATTAAATTGGGCTTACAACTCCAAAACAAAAGTTTTCTCCATATTTATTTTACACCAAATAATACTGCATCCAAAATTATGTTCATAAAAGCGTTTTTAAAAAAACATTTTTTTCGGGTTAAATTTTAGAGTTTTTTTTAATGTTTCGGACGTCTAGCGTGACTTGCGAATCGAATTCCCAGCTAATGCTTCGCCCGATTTTGATGGTCGACCACTTATTATAAAGCTGAAGAGGTCTAGTTAACGAAAAATATACAACATTACATAAAAACTACATTGAAGCAGAAATACGCGTCATTTTGTAAATCTGAACTATCCAAAATCATCAAAATCATACATCTTTCCGTTTTTGTTCCATAAAACTGATTAAATTGGGCTTACAACTCCAAAACAAAAGTTTTCTCCATATCTATTTTACACCAAATAATACTGCATCCAAAATTATGTTCATAAAAGCGTTTTTAAAAAAACATGTTTTTTCGGGTTAAATTTTAGAGTTTTTTTAATGTTTCGGACGTCTAGCGTGACTTGCGAATCGAATTCCCAGCTAATGCTTCGACCGATTTTGATGGTCGACCACTTATTATAAAGCTGGAGAGGTCTAGTTAACGAAAAATATACAACATTACATAAAAACTACATTGAAGCAGAAATACGCGTCATTTTGTAAATCTGAACTATCCAAAATCATCAAAATCATACATCTTTCCGTTTTTGTTCCATAAAACTGATTAAATTGGGCTTACAACTCCAAAACAAAAGTTTTCTCCATATTTATTTTACACCAAATAATACTGCATCCAAAATTATGTTCATAAAAGCGTTTTTAAAAAAACCTGTTTTTTTCGGGTTAAATTTTAGAGTTTTTTTTAATGTTTCGGACGTCTAGCGTGACTTGCGAATCGAATTCCCAGCTAATGCTTCGACCGATTTTGATGGTCGACCACTTATTATAAAGCTGAAGAGGTCTAGTTAACGAAAAATATACAACATTACATAAAAACTACATTGAAGCAGAAATAAGCGTCATTTTGTAAATCTGAACTATCCAAAATCATCAAAATCATACATCTTTCCGTTTTTGTTCCATAAAACTGATTAAATTGGGCTTACAACTCCAAAACAAAAGTTTTCTCCATATTTATTTTACACCAAATAATACTGCATCCAAAATTATGTTCATAATAGCGGTTTTAAAAAAACATGTTTTTTCGGGTTAAATTTTAGATGTTTTTTTTAATGTTTCGGACGTCTAGCGTGACTTGCGAATCGAATTCCCAGCTAATGTTTCGACCGATTTTGATGGTCGACCACTTATTATAAAGCTGAAGAGGTCTAGTTAACGAAAAATATACAACATTACATAAAAACTACATTGAAGCAGAAATACGCGTCATTTTGTAAATCTGAACTATCCAAAATCATCAAAATCATACATCTTTCCGTTTTTGTTCCATAAAACTGATTAAATTGGGCTTACAACTCCAAAACAAAAGTTTTCTCCATATTTATTTTACACCAAATAATATTGCATCCAAAATTATGTTCATAAAAGCGTTTTTAAAAAAACATGTTTTTTCGGTTTAAATTTTAGATTTTTTTTAATGTTTCGGACGTCTAGCGTGACTTGCGAATCGAATGCCCAGCTAATGCTTCGACCGATTTTGATGGTCGACCACTTATTATAAAGCTGAAGAGGTCTAGTTAACGAAAAATATACAACATTTCATAAAAACTACATTGAAGCAGAAATACGCGTCATTTTGTAAATCTGAACTATCCAAAATCATCAAAATCATACATCTTTCCGTTTTTGTTACATAAAACTGATTCAATTGGGCTTACAACTCCAAAACAAAAGTTTTCTCCATATTTATTTTACACCAAATAATACTGCATCCAAAATTATGTTCATAAAATCATTTTTAAAAAAACATTTTTTTTCGGTTTAAATTTTAGAGTTTTTTTTAATGTTTCGGACGTCTAGCGTTACTTGCGAATCGAATTCCCAGCTAATGCTTCGACCGATTTTGATGGTCGACCACTTATTATAAAACTGAAGAGATCTAGTTAACGAAAATTATACAACATTACATTAAAACTACATTGAAGCAGAAATACGCGTCATTTTGTAAATCTGAACTATCCAAAATCATCAAAATCATACATCTTTCCGTTTTTGTTCCATAAAACTGATTAAATTGGGCTTACAACTCCAGAACAAAAGTTTTCTCCATATTTATTTTACACCAAATAATACTGCATCCAAAATTATGTTCATAAAAGCGTTTTTAAAAAAACATTTTTTTTCGGGTTAAATTTTAGAGTTTTTTTTAATGTTTCGGACGTCTAGCGTGACTTGCGAATCGAATTCCCAGCTAATGCTTCGACCGATTTTGATGGTCGACCGCTTATTATAAAGCTGAAGAGGTCTAGTTAACGAAAAATATACAACATTACATAAAAACAACATTGAAGCAGAAATACGCGTCATTTTGTAAATCTGAACTATCCAAAATCATCAAAATCATACATCTTTCCGTTTTTGTTCCATAAAACTGATTAAATTGGGCTTACAACTCCAGAACAAAAGTTTTCTCCATATTTATTTTACAACAAATAATACTGCATCCAAAATTATGTTCATAAAAGCGTTTTTAAAAAAACATTTTTTTTCGGGTTAAATTTTAGAGTTTTTTTAATGTTTCGGACGTCTAGCGTGACTTGCGAATCGAATTCCCAGCTAATGCTTCGACCGATTTTGATGGTCGACCACTTATTATAAAGCTGAAGAGGTCTAGTTAACGAAAAATATACAACATTACATAAAAACTACATTGAAGCAGAAATACGCGTCATTTTGTAAATCTGAACTATCCAAAATCATCAAAATCATACATCTTTCCGTTTTTGTTCCATAAAACTGATTAAATTGGGCTTACAACTCCAAAACAAAATTTTTCTCCATATTTATTTTACACCAAATAATACTGCATCCAAAATTATGTTCATAAAATCATTTTTAAAAAAACATGTTTTTTCGGGTTAAATTTTAGAGTTTTTTTAATGTTTCGGACGTCTAGCGTGACTTGCGAATCGAATTCCCAGCTAATACTTCGACCCATTTTGATGGTCGACCACTTATTATAAAGCTGAAGAGGTCTTGTTAACGAAAAATATACAACATTACATAAAAACAACATTGAAGCAGAAATACGCGTCATTTTGTAAATCTGAACTATCCAAAATCATCAAAACCATACATCTTTCCGTTTTTGTTCCATAAAACTGATTAAATTGGGCTTACAACTCCAAAAGAAAAGTTTTCTCCATATTTATTTTACACCAAATAATACTGCATCCAAAATTATGCTTATAAAAGCATTTTTAAAAAAACATGTTTTTTCAGGTTAAATTTTAGAGTTTTTTTTTAATGTTTCGGACGTCTAGCGTGACTTGCGAATCGAATTCCCAGCTAATGCTTCGACCGATTTTGATGGTCGACCACTTATTATAAAGCTGAAGAGGTCTAGTTAACGAAAAATATTTAACATTACATAAAAACTACATTGAAGCAGAAATACGCGTCATTTTGTAAATCTGAACTATCCAAAATCATCAATATCATACATCTTTCCGTTTTTGTTCCATAAAACTGATTAAATTGGGCTTACAACTCCAAAACAAAAGTTTTCTCCATATTTATTTTACACCAAATAATACTGCATCCAAAATTATGTTCATAAAAGCGTTTTTAAAAAAACATTTTTTTTCGGGTTAAATTTTAGAGTTTTTTTTTAATGTTTCGGACGTCTAGCGTGACTTGCGAATCAAATTCCCAGCTAATGCTTCGACCGATTTTGATGGTCGACCACTTATTATAAAGCTGAAGAGGTCTAGTTAACGAAAAATATACAACATTACATAAAAACTACATTGAAGAAGAAATACGCGTCATTTTGTAAATCTGAACTATCCAAAATCATCAAAATCATACATCTTTCCGTTTTTGTTCCATAAAACTGATTTAATTGGGCTTTCAACTCCAAAACAAAAGTTTTCTCCATATTTATTTTACACCAAATAATACTGCATCCAAAATTATGTTCATAAAAGCGTTTTTAAAAAAACATGTTTTTTCGGGTTAAATTTTAGAGTTTTTTTTAATGTTTCGGACGTCTAGCGTGACTTGCGAATCGAATTCCCAGCTAATCCTTCGACCGATTTTGATGGTCGACCACTTATTATAAAGCTTAAGAAGTCTAGTTAACGAAAAATATACAACATTACATAAAAACTACATTGAAGCAGAAATACGCGTCATTTTGTAAATCTTAACTATCCAAAATCATCAAAATCATACATCTTTCCGTTTTTGTTCCATAAAACTGATTAAATTGGGCTTACAACTCCAAAACAAAATTTTTCTCCATATTTATTTTACACCAAATAATACTGCATCCAAAATTATGTTCATAAAATCATTTTTAAAAAAACATGTTTTTTCGGGTTAAATTTTAGAGTTTTTTTTAATGTTTCGGACGTCTAGCGTGACTTGCGAATCGAATTCAAAGCTAATACTTCGACCCATTTTGATGGTCGACCACTTATTATAAAGCTGAAGAGGTCTTGTTAACGAAAAATATACAACATTACATAAAAACAACATTGAAGCAGAAATACGCGTCATTTTGTAAATCTGAACTATCCAAAATCATCAAAATCATACATCTTTCCGTTTTTGTTCCATAAAACTGATTAAATTGGGCTTACAACTCCAAAACAAAAGTTTTCTCCATATTTATTTTACACCAAATAATACTGCATCCAAAATTATGCTTATAAAAGCATTTTTAAAAAAACATGTTTTTTCAGGTTAAATTTTAGAGTTTTTTTTAATGTTTCGGACGTCTAGCGTGACTTGCGAATCGAATTCCCAGCTAATGCTTCGACCGATTTTGATGGTCGACCACTTATTATAAAGCTGAAGAGGTCTAGTTAACGAAAAATATACAACATTACATAAAAACTACATTGAAGCAGAAATACGCGTCATTTTGTAAATCTGAACTATCCAAAATCATCAATATCATACATCTTTCCGTTTTTGTTCCATAAAACTGATTAAATTGGGCTTACAACTCCAAAACAAAAGTTTTCTCCATATTTATTTTACACCAAATAATACTGCATCCAAAATTATGTTCATAAAAGCGTTTTTAAAAAAACATTTTTTTTCGGGTTAAATTTTAGAGTTTTTTTTTAATGTTTCGGACGTCTAGCGTGACTTGCGAATCAAATTCCCAGCTAATGCTTCGACCGATTTTGATGGTCGACCACTTATTATAAAGCTGAAGAGGTCTAGTTAACGAAAAATATACAACATTACATAAAAACTACATTGAAGCAGAAATACGCGTCATTTTGTAAATCTGAACTATCCAAAATCATCAAAATCATACATCTTTCCGTTTTTGTTCCATAAAACTGATTAAATTGGGCTTTCAACTCCAAAACAAAAGTTTTCTCCATATCTATTTTACACCAAATAATACTGCATCCAAAATTATGTTCATAAAAGCGTTTTTAAAAAAACCTGTTTTTTCGGGTTAAATTTTCGAGTTTTTTTTAATGTTTCGGACGTCTAGCGTGACTTGCGAATCGAATTCCCAGCTAATGCTTCGACCGATTTTGATGGTCGACCACTTATTATAAAGCTGAAGAGGTCTAGTTAACAAAAAATATACAACATTACATAAAAACTACATTGAAACAGAAATACGCGTCATTTTGTAAATCTGAACTATCCAAAATCATCAAAATCATACATCTTTCCGTTTTTGTTCCATAAAACTGATTAAATTGGGCTTACAACTCCAAAACAAAAGTTTTCTCCATATTTATTTTACACCAAATAATACTGCATCCAAAATTATGTTCATAAAAGCGTTTTTAAAAAAACATGTTTTTTCGGGTTAAATTTTAGAGTTTTTTTTAATGTTTCGGACGTCTTGCGTGATTTGCGAATCGAATTCCCAGCTAATGTTTCGACCGATTTCGATGGTCGACCACTTATTATAAAGCTGAAGAGGTCTAGTTAACGAAAAATATTAAACATTACATAAAAACTACATTGAAGCAGAAATACGCGTCATTTTGTAAATCTGAACTATCCAAAATCATCAAAATCATACATCTTTCCGTTTTTGTTCCATAAAACTGATTAAATTGGACTTACAACTCCAAAACAAAATTTTTCTCCATATTTATTTTACACCAAATAATACTGCATCCAAAATTATGCTTATAAAAGCATTTTTAAAAAAACATGTTTTTTCTGGTTAAATTTTAGAGTTTTTTTTAATGTTTCGGACGTCTAGCGTGACTTGCGAATCGAATTCCCAGCTAATGCTTCGACCGATTTTGATGGTCGACCACTTATTATAAAGCTGAAGAGGTCTAGTTAACGAAAAATATACAACATTACATATAAACTACATTGAAGCAGAAATACGCGTCATTTTGTAAATCTGAACTATCCAAAATCATCAATATCATACATCTTTCCGTTTTTGTTCCATAAAACTGATTAAATTGGGCTTACAACTCCAAAACAAAATTTTTCTCCATATCTATTTTACACCAAATAATACTGCATCCAAAATTATGTTCATAAAAGCGGTTTTAAAAAAACATGTTTTTTCGGGTTAAATTTTAGATGTTTTTTTTTAATGTTTCGGACGTCTAGCGTGACTTGCGAATCGAATTCCCAGCTAATGTTTTGACCGATTTTGATGGTCGACCACTTATTATAAAGCTGAAGAGGTCTAGTTAACGAAAAATATACAACATTACATAAAAACTACATTGAAGCAGAAATACGCGTCATTTTGTAAATCTGAACTATCCAAAATCATCAAAATCATACATCTTTCCGTTTTTGTTCCATAAAACTGATTAAATTGGGCTTACAACTCCAAAACAAAATTTTTCTCCATATCTATTTTACACCAAATAATACTGCATCCAAAATTATGTTCATAAAAGCGTTTTTAAAAAAACATGTTTTTTCGGGTTAAATTTTAGAGTTTTTTTTAATGTTTCGGACGTCTAGCGTGACTTGCGAATCGAATTCCCAGCTAATGCTTCGACCGATTTTGATGGTCGACCACTTATTATAAAGCTGAAGAGGTCTAGTTAACGAAAAATATACAACATTACATAAAAACTACATTGAAGCAGAAATACGCGTCATTTTGTAAATCTGAACTATCCAAAATCATCAAAATCATACATCTTTCCGTTTTTGTTCCATAAAACTGATTAAATTGGGCTTACAACTCCAAAACAAAAGTTTTCTCCATATTTATTTTACACCAAATATTACTGCATCCAAAATTATGTTCATAAAAGCGTTTTTAAAAAAACCTGTTTTTTCGGGTTAAATTTTCGAGTTTTTTTTAATGTTTCGGACGTCTAGCGTGACTTGCGAATCGAATTCCCAGCTAATGCTTCGACCGATTTTGATGGTCGACCACTTATTATAAAGCTGAAGAGGTCTAGTTAACGAAAAATATACAACATTACATAAAAACTACATTGAAGCAGAAATAAGCGTCATTTTGTAAATCTGAACTATCCAAAATCATCAAAATCATACATCTTTCCGTTTTTGTTCCATAAAACTGATTAAATTGGGCTTACAACTCCAAAACAAAAGTTTTCTCCATATTTATCTTACACCAAATAATACTGCATCCAAAATTATGTTCATAAAAGCGTTTTTAAAAAAACATTTTTTTTCGGGTTAAATTTTAGAGTTTTTTTTAATGTTTCGGACGTCTAGCGTGACTTGCGAATCGAATTCCCAGCTAATGCTTCGACCGATTTTGATGGTCGACCACTTATTATAAAGCTGAAGAGGTCTAGTTAACGAAAAATATACAACATTACATAAAAACTACATTGAAGCAGAAATACGCGTCATTTTGTAAATCTGAACTATCCAAAATCATCAAAATCATACATCTTTCCGTTTTTGTTCCATAAAACTGATTAAATTGGGCTTACAACTCCAAAACAAAAGTTTTCTCCATATTTATCTTACACCAAATAATACTGCATCCAAAATTATGTTCATAAAAGCGTTTTTAAAAAAACATTTTTTTTCGGGTTAAATTTTAGAGTTTTTTTTAATGTTTCGGACGTCTAGCGTGACTTGCGAATCGAATTCCCAGCTAATGCTTCGACCGATTTTGATGGTCGACCACTTATTATAAAGCTGAAGAGGTCTAGTTAACGAAAAATATACAACATTACATAAAAACTACATTGAAGCAGAAATACGCGTCATTTTGTAAATCTGAACTATCCAAAATCATCAAAATCATACATCTTTCCGTTTTTGTTCTATAAAACTGATTAAATTGGGCTTACAACTCCAAAACAAAAGTTTTCTCCATATTTATTTTACACCAAATAATACTGCATCCAAAATTATGTTCATAGAAGCGTTTTTAAAAAAACATGTTTTTTCGGGTTAAATTTTAGAGTTTTTTTTAATGTTTCGGACGTCTAGCGTGACTTGCGAATCGAATTCCCAGCTAATGTTTCGACCGATTTCGATGGTCGACCACTTATTATAAAGCTGAAGAGGTCTAGTTAACGAAAAATATACAACATTACATAAAAACTACATTGAAGCAGAAATACGCGTCATTTTGTAAATCTGAACTATCCAAAATCATCAAAATCATACATCTTTCCGTTTTTGTTCCATAAAACTGATTAAATTGGGCTTACAACTCCAAAACAAAATTTTTCTCCATATTTATTTTACACCAAATAATACTGCATCCAAAATTATGTTCATAAAATCATTTTTAAAAAAAACATGTTTTTTCGGGTTAAATTTTAGAGTTTTTTTTAATGTTTCGGACGTCTAGCGTGACTTGCGAATCGAATTCCCAGCTAATGCTTCGACCCATTTTGATGGTCGACCACTTATTATAAAGCTGAAGAGGTCTTGTTAACGAAAAATATACAACATTACATAAAAACAACATTGAAGCAGAAATACGCGTCATTTTGTAAATCTGAACTATCCAAAATCATCAAAATCATACATCCTTCCGTTTTTGTTCCATAAAACTGATTAAATTGGGCTTACAACTCCAAAACAAAAGTTTTCTCCATATTTATTTTACACCAAATAATACTGCATCCAAAATTGTGCTTATAAAAGCATTTTTAAAAAACATGTTTTTTCAGGTTAAATTTTAAAGTTTTTTTTTAACGTGACTTGCGGAATCGAATTCCCAGCTAATGCTTCGACCGATTTTGTTGGTCGACAAAGCTCAAGAGGTCTAGTTAAGGAAAAAACAAATCACTACATAAAAACTATATTGAATCAGAAATACGCGTCATTTTGTAAATCTGAACTATTAAAAGTCATCAAAATCATACATCTTTCGGTTTTTGTTCCATAAAACTAATTAAAATGGGTTCACAACTCCAAAACAAAACATTACATACAAACTACATCCAATCAGAAATACGCGTCATTTTGTAAATCTGAACCATCCAAAATCATCAAAATCATACATCTTTCCGTTTTTGTTCCATAAAACTGATTAAAATTGGTTTACAACTATAAAACAAAAGTTTTCTCCATATTTATTTTACACCAAATAATAATGCATCCAAAAAGATGTTCATAAAAGCGTTTTTAAAAAAACATGTTTTTTCGGGTTAAATTTTAAAGTTTTTTTTTAACGTGACTTGCGGAATCGAATTCCCAGCTAATGCTTCGACCGATTTTGATGGTCGGCTACTTATTATAAAGCTGAAGGGGTCTAGTTAACGAAAAAAATACAACATTACATAAAAACTACATTCAATCAGAAATACGCGTCATTTTGTAAATCTGAACCATCCAAAATCATCAAAATCATACATCTTTCCGTTTTTGTTCCATAAAACTGATTAAAATTAGTTTACAACTATAAAACAAAAGTTTTCTCCATATTTATTTTACACCAAATAATACTGCATCCAAAATTTTGTTCATAAAAGCGTTTTGAAAAAACATGTTTTTTCGGGTTAAATTTTAGAGTTTTTTTTAATGTTTCGGACGTCTAGCGTGACTTGCGAATCGAATTTCCAGCTAATGCTTCGACCGCTTTTGATGTTCGACCACTTATTATAAAGCTGAAGAGGTCTAGCTAACGAAAAAAATACAACATTACATAAAAACTACATTCAATCAGAAATACGCGTCATTTTGTAAATCTGAACCATCCAAAATCATCAAAATCATACATCTTTCCGTTTTTGTTCCATAAAACTGATTAAAATTGGTTTACAACTATAAAACAAAAGTTTTCTCTATATATATTTTACACCAAATAATAATGCATCCAAAATTATGTTCATAAAAGCGTTTTTAAAAACATGTTTTTTCGGGTTAAATTTTAAAGTTTTTTTCAACGTGACTTGCGGAATCGAATTCCCAGCTAATGCTTCGACCGCTTTTGTTGGTCGATAAAGCTGAAGAGGTCTAGTTAACGAAAAAAACACATCACTACATAAAAACTGTATTGAATCAGAAATACGCGTCATTTTGTATATCTGAACTATTAAAAGTCATCAAAATCATACATCTTTCGGTTTTTGTTCCATAAAACTAATTAAAATGGGTTCACAACTCCAAAACAAAACATTACATACAAACTACATCCAATCAGAAATACGCGTCATTTTGTAAATCTGAACTATCCAAAATCATCAAAATCATAGATATTTGGGTTTTTGTTCCATAAAACTGATTAAAATGGGTTCACAACTCCAAAACAAAACTTTTCTCCATACTTATTTTACACCAAATAATACTGCATCCAAAATTATGTTCATAAAAGCGTTTTTAAAAAAACATGTTTTTTTCGGGTTAAATTTTAAAGTTTTTTTTTAACGTGACTTGCGGAATCGAATTCCCAGCTAATGCTTCGACCGATTTTGATGGTCGGCTACTTATTATAAAGCTGAAGGGGTCTAGTTAACGAAAAAAACACAACATTACATAAAAACTATATTGAATCAGAAATACGCGTCATTTTGTAAATCTGAAATATCCAAAATCATCAAAATCATACATCTTTCCGTTTTTGTTCCATAAAACAGATTAAAATGGGTTCACAGCTCCAAAACAAAAGTTTTCTCCATATTTATTTTACACCAAATAATACTGCATCCAAAATTATGCTTATAAAAGCATTTTTAAAAAAACATGTTTTTTCTGGTTAAATTTTAGAGTTTTTTTTAATGTTTCGGACGTCTAGCGTGACTTGCGAATCGAATTCCCAGCTAATGCTTCGACCGATTTTGATGGTCGACCACTTATTATAAAGCTGAAGAGGTCTAGTTAACGAAAAATATACAACATTACATATAAACTACATTGAAGCAGAAATACGCGTCATTTTGTAAATCTGAACTATCCAAAATCATCAATATCATACATCTTTCCGTTTTTGTTCCATAAAACTGATTAAATTGGGCTTACAACTCCAAAACAAAAGTTTTCTCCATATTTATTTTACACCAAATATTACTGCATCCAAAATTATGTTCATAAAAGCGTTTTTAAAAAAACCTGTTTTTTCGGGTTAAATTTTCGAGTTTTTTTTAATGTTTCGGACGTCTAGCGTGACTTGCGAATCGAATTCCCAGCTAATGCTTCGACCGATTTTGATGGTCGACCACTTATTATAAAGCTGAAGAGGTCTAGTTAACGAAAAATATACAACATTACATAAAAACTACATTGAAGCAGAAATAAGCGTCATTTTGTAAATCTGAACTATCCAAAATCATCAAAATCATACATCTTTCCGTTTTTGTTCCATAAAACTGATTAAATTGGGCTTACAACTCCAAAACAAAAGTTTTCTCCATATTTATCTTACACCAAATAATACTGCATCCAAAATTATGTTCATAAAAGCGTTTTTAAAAAAACATTTTTTTTCGGGTTAAATTTTAGAGTTTTTTTTAATGTTTCGGACGTCTAGCGTGACTTGCGAATCGAATTCCCAGCTAATGCTTCGACCGATTTTGATGGTCGACCACTTATTATAAAGCTGAAGAGGTCTAGTTAACGAAAAATATACAACATTACATAAAAACTACATTGAAGCAGAAATACGCGTCATTTTGTAAATCTGAACTATCCAAAATCATCAAAATCATACATCTTTCCGTTTTTGTTCTATAAAACTGATTAAATTGGGCTTACAACTCCAAAACAAAAGTTTTCTCCATATTTATTTTACACCAAATAATACTGCATCCAAAATTATGTTCATAGAAGCGTTTTTAAAAAAACATGTTTTTTCGGGTTAAATTTTAGAGTTTTTTTTAATGTTTCGGACGTCTAGCGTGACTTGCGAATCGAATTCCCAGCTAATGTTTCGACCGATTTCGATGGTCGACCACTTATTATAAAGCTGAAGAGGTCTAGTTAACGAAAAATATACAACATTACATAAAAACTACATTGAAGCAGAAATACGCGTCATTTTGTAAATCTGAACTATCCAAAATCATCAAAATCATACATCTTTCCGTTTTTGTTCCATAAAACTGATTAAATTGGGCTTACAACTCCAAAACAAAATTTTTCTCCATATTTATTTTACACCAAATAATACTGCATCCAAAATTATGTTCATAAAATCATTTTTAAAAAAAACATGTTTTTTCGGGTTAAATTTTAGAGTTTTTTTTAATGTTTCGGACGTCTAGCGTGACTTGCGAATCGAATTCCCAGCTAATGCTTCGACCCATTTTGATGGTCGACCACTTATTATAAAGCTGAAGAGGTCTTGTTAACGAAAAATATACAACATTACATAAAAACAACATTGAAGCAGAAATACGCGTCATTTTGTAAATCTGAACTATCCAAAATCATCAAAATCATACATCCTTCCGTTTTTGTTCCATAAAACTGATTAAATTGGGCTTACAACTCCAAAACAAAAGTTTTCTCCATATTTATTTTACACCAAATAATACTGCATCCAAAATTGTGCTTATAAAAGCATTTTTAAAAAACATGTTTTTTCAGGTTAAATTTTAAAGTTTTTTTTTAACGTGACTTGCGGAATCGAATTCCCAGCTAATGCTTCGACCGATTTTGTTGGTCGACAAAGCTCAAGAGGTCTAGTTAAGGAAAAAACAAATCACTACATAAAAACTATATTGAATCAGAAATACGCGTCATTTTGTAAATCTGAACTATTAAAAGTCATCAAAATCATACATCTTTCGGTTTTTGTTCCATAAAACTAATTAAAATGGGTTCACAACTCCAAAACAAAACATTACATACAAACTACATCCAATCAGAAATACGCGTCATTTTGTAAATCTGAACCATCCAAAATCATCAAAATCATACATCTTTCCGTTTTTGTTCCATAAAACTGATTAAAATTGGTTTACAACTATAAAACAAAAGTTTTCTCCATATTTATTTTACACCAAATAATAATGCATCCAAAAAGATGTTCATAAAAGCGTTTTTAAAAAAACATGTTTTTTCGGGTTAAATTTTAAAGTTTTTTTTTAACGTGACTTGCGGAATCGAATTCCCAGCTAATGCTTCGACCGATTTTGATGGTCGGCTACTTATTATAAAGCTGAAGGGGTCTAGTTAACGAAAAAAATACAACATTACATAAAAACT
The DNA here is from genome assembly GCA_949824845.1 of Rhingia rostrata. NCBI lineage: Eukaryota > Metazoa > Arthropoda > Insecta > Diptera > Syrphidae > Rhingia > Rhingia rostrata. Next base: position 135,234,258 of record OX463755.1, on the reverse strand, counting down.
ACATTCAATCAGAAATACGCGTCATTTTGTAAATCTGAACCATCCAAAATCATCAAAATCATACATCTTTCCGTTTTTGTTCCATAAAACTGATTAAAATTAGTTTACAACTATAAAACAAAAGTTTTCTCCATATTTATTTTACACCAAATAATACTGCATCCAAAATTTTGTTCATAAAAGCGTTTTGAAAAAACATGTTTTTTCGGGTTAAATTTTAGAGTTTTTTTTAATGTTTCGGACGTCTAGCGTGACTTGCGAATCGAATTTCCAGCTAATGCTTCGACCGCTTTTGATGTTCGACCACTTATTATAAAGCTGAAGAGGTCTAGCTAACGAAAAAAATACAACATTACATAAAAACTACATTCAATCAGAAATACGCGTCATTTTGTAAATCTGAACCATCCAAAATCATCAAAATCATACATCTTTCCGTTTTTGTTCCATAAAACTGATTAAAATTGGTTTACAACTATAAAACAAAAGTTTTCTCTATATATATTTTACACCAAATAATAATGCATCCAAAATTATGTTCACAAAAGCGTTTTTAAAAACATGTTTTTTCGGGTTAAATTTTAAAGTTTTTTTCAACGTGACTTGCGGAATCGAATTCCCAGCTAATGCTTCGACCGCTTTTGTTGGTCGATAAAGCTGAAGAGGTCTAGTTAACGAAAAAAACACATCACTACATAAAAACTGTATTGAATCAGAAATACGCGTCATTTTGTATATCTGAACTATTAAAAGTCATCAAAATCATACATCTTTCGGTTTTTGTTCCATAAAACTAATTAAAATGGGTTCACAACTCCAAAACAAAACATTACATACAAACTACATCCAATCAGAAATACGCGTCATTTTGTAAATCTGAACTATCCAAAATCATCAAAATCATAGATATTTGGGTTTTTGTTCCATAAAACTGATTAAAATGGGTTCACAACTCCAAAACAAAACTTTTCTCCATACTTATTTTACACCAAATAATACTGCATCCAAAATTATGTTCATAAAAGCGTTTTTAAAAAAACATGTTTTTTTCGGGTTAAATTTTAAAGTTTTTTTTTAACGTGACTTGCGGAATCGAATTCCCAGCTAATGCTTCGACCGATTTTGATGGTCGGCTACTTATTATAAAGCTGAAGGGGTCTAGTTAACGAAAAAAACACAACATTACATAAAAACTATATTGAATCAGAAATACGCGTCATTTTGTAAATCTGAAATATCCAAAATCATCAAAATCATACATCTTTCCGTTTTTGTTCCATAAAACAGATTAAAATGGGTTCACAGCTCCAAAACAAAAGTTTTCTCCATATTTATTTTACACCAAATAATACTGCATCCAAAATTTTGTTCATAAAAGCGTTTTTAAAAAACATGTTTTTCGGGTTAAATTTTAGAGTTTTCTTTAATGTTTCGGACGTCTAGCGTGACTTGCGAATCGAATTCCCAGCTAGTGCTTCGACCGATTTTGATGGTCGGCTACTTATTTTAAAGCTGAAGAGGTCTAGCTAACGAAAAAAATACAACATTACATAAAAACTACATTCAATCAAAAATACGCGTCATTTTGTAAATCTGAACCATCCAAAATCATCAAAATCATACATCTTTCCGTTTTTGTTCCATAAAACTGATTAAAATTGGTTTACAACTATAAAACAAAAGTTTTCTCCATATTTATTTTACACCAAATAATAATGCATCCAAAATTATGTTCATAAAAGCGTTTTTAAAAAAACATGTTTTTTCGGGTTAAATTTTAAAGTTTTTTTTTAACGTGACTTGCGGAATCGAATTCCCAGCTAATGTTTCGACTATAAAGCTGAAGAGGTCTAGCTAACGAAAAAAATACAACATTACATAAAAACTACATTCAATCAGAAATACGCGTCATTTTGTAAATCTGAACTATCCAAAATCATCAAAATCATACATCTTTCCGTTTTTGTTCCATAAAACTGATTAAAATTAGTTTACAACTATAAAACAAAAGTTTTCTCCATATTTATTCTACACCAAATAATACTGCATCCAAAATTTTGTTCATAAAAGCGTTTTGAAAAAACATGTTTTTTCGGGTTAAATTTTAGAGTTTTTTTTTAATGTTTCGGACGTCTAGCGTGACTTGCGAATCGAATTTCCAGCTAATGCTTCGACCGCTTTTGATGTTCGACCACTTATTATAAAGCTGAAGAGGTCTAGCTAACGAAAAAAATACAACATTACATAAAAACTACATTCAATCAGAAATACGCGTCATTTTGTAAATCTGAACCATCCAAAATCATCAAAATCATACATCTTTCCGTTTTTGTTCCATAAAACTGATTAAAATTGGTTTACAACTATAAAACAAAAGTTTTCTCTATATATATTTTACACCAAATAATAATGCATCCAAAATTATGTTCATAAAAGCGTTTTTAAAAAAACATGTTTTTTCGGGTTAAATTTTAAAGTTTTTTTCAACGTGACTTGCGGAATCGAATTCCCAGCTAATGCTTCGACCGATTTTGTTGGTCGATAAAGCTGAAGAGGTCTAGTTAACGAAAAAAACACATCACTACATAAAAACTGTATTGAATCAGAAACACGCGTCATTTTGTATATCTGAACTATTAAAAGTCATCAAAATCATACATCTTTCGGTTTTGTTCCATAAAAATGATTAAAATGGGTTCACAACTCCAAAACAAAACTTTTCTCCATATTTATTTTACACCAAATAATACTGCATCCAAAATTTTTGTTCATAAAAGCGTTTTTAAAAAAACATGTTTTTTCGGGTTAAATTTTAGAGTTTATTTTTAATGTTTCGGACGTCTAGCGTGACTTGCGAATCGAATTCCCAGCTAATGCTTCGACCGATTTTGATGGTCGACCACTTATTATAAAGCTGAAGAGGTCTCGCTAACGAAAAAAATACAACATTACATAAAAACTACATTCATTCAGAAATACGCGTCATTTTGTAAATCTGAACCATCCAAAGTCATCAAAATCATACATCTTTCCGTTTTTGTTCCATAAAACTGATTAAAATTGGTTTACAACTATAAAACAAAAGTTTTCTCGATATTTATTTTTCACCAAATAATAATGCATCCGAAATTATGTTCATAAAAGCGTTTTTAAAAAAACATGTTTTTTTCGGGTTATATTTTAGAGTTGTTTTTTAATGTTTCGGACGTCTAGCGTGACTTGCGAATCGAATTCCCAGCTAATGCTTCGACCGATTTTGATGGTCGACTATTTATTATAAAGCTGAAGAGGTCTAGTTAACGAAAAAAACACATCACTACATAAAAACTATATTGGATCAGAAATACTCGTCATTTTGTAAATCTGAAATATCCAAAATCATCAAAATCATACATCTTTCCGTTTTTGTTCCATAAAACTGATTTACAACTCCAAAACAAAAGTTTTCTCCATATTTATTTTACACCAAATAATACTGCATCCAAAATTATGTTCATAAAGGCGTTTTTAAAAAAACATGTTTTTTCGGGTTAAATTTTAGAGTTTTTTTTTAATGTGTCGGACGTCTAGCGTGACTTGCGAATTAAATTCCCAGCTAATGCTTCGACCGATTTTGTTGGTTGACCACTTATTATAAGGCTGAAGAGGTCTAGTTAACGAAAAAAATACAACATTACATAAAAACTACATTCAATCAGAAATACGCGTCATTTTGTAAATCTGAACTATCCAAAATCATCAAAATCATACATCTTTCCGTTTTAGTTCCATAAAACTGATTAAAATGGGTTTACAACTCCAAAACAAAAGTTTTCTCCATATTTATTTTACACCAAATAATTATGCATCCAATATTATGTTTATAAAAGCGTTTTTAAAAAACATGTTTTTTCGGGTTATATTTTAGAGTTATTTTTAGTGTTTCGGACGTCTAGCGTGACTTGCGAATCGAATTCCCAGCTAATGCTTCGACCGATTTTGATGGTCGACTACTTATTATAAAGCTGAAGAGGTCTAGTTAACAAAAAAAAACACATCATTACATAAAAACTATATTGAATCAGAAATACGCGTCATTTTGTAAATCTGAAATATCCAAAATCATCAAAATCATACATCTTTCCGTTTTTGTTCCATAAAACAGATTAAAATGGGTTCACAGCTCCAAAACAAAAGTTTTCTTCATATTTATTTTACACCAAATAATACTGCATTCAAAATTTTGTTCATAAAAGCGTTCTTAAAAAACATGTTTTTCGGGTTAAACTTTAGAGTTTTTTTTAATGTTTCGGACGTCTAGCGTGACTTGCGAATCGAATTCCCAGCTAATGCTTCGACCGATTTTGATGGTCGGCAACTTATTTTAAAGCTGAAGAGGTCTAGCTAACGAAAAAAATACAACATTACATAAAAACTACATTCAATCAGAAATACGCGTCATTTTGTAAATCTGAACCATCCAAAATCATCAAAATCATACATCTTTCCGTTTTTGTTCCATAAAACTGATTAAAATTGGTTTACAACTATAAAACAAAAGTTTTCTCCATATTTATTTTACACCAAATAATAATGCATCCAAAATTATGTTCATAAAAGCGTTTTTAAAAAAAACATGTTTTTTCGGTTTAAATTTTAAAGTTTTTTTTAACGTGACTTGCGGAATCGAATTCCCAGCTAATGCTTCGACTATAAAGCTGAAGAGGTCTAGCTAACGAAAAAAATACAACATTACATAAAAACTACATTCAATCAGAAATACGCGTCATTTTGTAAATCTGAACCATCCAAAATCATCAAAATCATACATCTTTCCGTTTTTGTTCCATAAAACTGATTAAAATTAGTTTACAACTATAAAACAAAAGTTTTCTCCATATTTATTTTACACCAAATAATACTGCATCCAAAATTTTGTTCATAAAAGCGTTTTTAAAAAACATGTTTTTCGGGTTAAATTTTAGAGTTTTTTTTAATGTTTCGGACGTCTAGCGTGACTTGCGAATCGAATTCCCAGCTAATGCTTCAACCGATTTTGATGGTCGGCTACTTATTTTAAAGCTGAAGAGGTCTAGCTAACGAAAAAAATACAACATTACATAAAAACTACATTCAATCAGAAATACGCGTCATTTTGTAAATCTGAACCATCCAAAATCATCAAAATCATACATCTTTCCGTTTTTGTTCCATAAAACTGATTAAAATTGGTTTACAACTATAAAACAAAAGTTTTCTCCATATTTATTTTACACCAAATAATAATGCATCCAAAATTATGTTCATAAAAGCGTTTTTAAAAAAACATGTTTTTTCGGTTTAAATTTTAAAGTTTTTTTTAACGTGACTTGCGGAATCGAATTCCCAGCTAATGCTTCGACTATAAAGCTGAAGAGGTCTAGCTAACGAAAAAAATACAACATTACATAAAAACTACATTCAATCAGAAATACGCGTCATTTTGTAAATCTGAACCATCCAAAATCATCAAAATCATACATCTTTCCGTTTTTGTTCCATAAAACTGATTAAAATGGGTTTACAACTCCAAAACAAAAGTTTTCTCCATATTTATTTTACACCAAATAATACTGCATCTAAAATTATGTTCATAAAAGCGTTTTTAAAAAAACATGTTTTATCGGTTTAAATTTTAGAGTTTTTTTTAATGTTTCGGACGTTTAGCGTGAATTGCGAATCAAATTCCCAGTTACTGCTTCGACCGATTTTGATGGTCGAACACTTTTTATAAAGCTTAAGAGGTCTAGTTAACGAAAAAAATACAACATTACATACAAACTACATCCAATCAGAAATACGCGTCATTTTGTAAATCTGAACTATCCAAAATCATCAAAATCATACATCTTTCGGTTTTTGTTCCATAAAACTGATTAAAATGGGTTCACAACTCCAAAACAAAACTTTTCTCCATATTTATTTTACACCAAATAATACTGCATCCAAAATTTTTGTTCATAAAAGCGTTTTTAAAAAACATGTTTTTTCGGGTTAAATTTAAGAGTTTTTTTTAATGTTTCGGACGTCTAGCGTGACTTGCGAATCGAATTCCCAGCTAATGCTTCGACCGATTTTGATGGTCGACCACTTATTATAAAGCTTAAGAGGTCTAGTTAACGAAAAAAATACAACATAACATACAAACTACATCCAATCAGAAATACGCGTCATTTTGTAAATCTGAACTATCCAAAATCATCAAAATCATACATCTTTCGGTTTTTGTTCCATAAAACTGATTAAAATTAGTTTACAACTATAAAACAAAAGTTTTCTCCATATTTATTTTACACCAAATAATACTGCATCCAAAATTTTGTTCATAAAAGCGTTTTTAAAAAACATGTTTTTCGGGTTAAATTTTAGAGTTTTTTTTAATGTTTCGGACGTCTAGCGTGACTTGCGAATCGAATTCCCAGCTAATGCTTCGACTATAAAGCTGAAGAGGTCTAGCTAACGAAAAAAATACAACATTACATAAAAACTACATTCAATCAGAAATACGCGTCATTTTGTAAATCTGAACCATCCAAAATCATCAAAATCATACATCTTTCCGTTTTTGTTCCATAAAACTGATTAAAATTGGTTTACAACTATAAAACAAAAGTTTTCTCCATATTTATTTTACACCAAATAATAATGCATCCAAAATTATGTTCATAAAAGCGTTTTTAAAAAAAATATGTTTTTAGTTTTAAAGTTTTTTTTAACGTGACTTGCGGAATCGAATTCCCAGCTAATGCTTCGACTATAAAGCTGAAGAGGTCTAGCTAACGAAAAAAATACAACATTACATAAAAACTACATTCAATCAGAAATACGCGTCATTTTGTAAATCTGAACCATCCAAAATCATCAAAATCATAAATCTTTCCGTTTTTGTTCCATAAAACTGATTAAAATTGGTTTACAACTATAAAACAAAAGTTTTCTCCATATTTATTTTACACCAAATAATAATGCATCCAAAATTATGTTCATAAAAGCGTTTTTAAAAAAACATGTTTTTTCGGTTTAAATTTTAAAGTTTTTTTTAACGTGACTTGCGGAATCGAATTCCCAGCTAATGCTTCGACTATAAAGCTGAAGAGGTCTAGCTAACGAAAAAAATACAACATTACATAAAAACTACATTCAATCAGAAATACGCGTCATTTTGTAAATCTGAACCATCCAAAATCATCAAAATCATACATCTTTCCGTTTTTGTTCCATAAAACTGATTAAAATTGGTTTACAACTATAAAACAAAAGTTTTCTCTATATTTATTTTACACCAAATAATAATGCATCTAAAATTATGTTCATTAAAGCGTTTTTAAAAAAACATGTTTTTTCGGGTTAAATTTTAAAGTTTTTTTTAACGTGACTTGCGGAATCGAATTCCCAGCTAATGCTTTAATGCTAGTTAACGAAAAAAACACATCACTACATAAAAACTATATTGGATCAGAAATACGCGTCATTTTGTAAATCTGAAATATCCAAAATCATCAAAATCATACATCTTTCCGTTTTTGTTCCATAAAACTGATTTACAACTCCAAAACAAAAGTTTTCTCCATATTTATTTTACACCAAATAATACTGCATCCAAAATTATGTTCATAAAAGCGTTTTTAAAAAAACATGTTTTTTCGGGTTAAATTTTAGAGTTTTTTTTAATGTTTCGGACGTTTAGCGTGAATTGCGAATCAAATTCCCAGTTACTGCTTCGACCGATTTTGATGGTCGAACACTTTTTATAAAGCTTAAGAGGTCTAGTTAACGAAAAAAATACAACATTACATACAAACTACATCCAATCAGAAATACGCGTCATTTTGTAAATCTGAACTATCCAAAATCATCAAAATCATACATCTTTCGGTTTTTGTTCCATAAAACTGATTAAAATGGGTTCACAACTCCAAAACAAAACTTTTCTCCATATTTATTTTACACCAAATAATACTGCATCCAAAATTTTTGTTCATAAAAGCGTTTTTAAAAAACATGTTTTTTCGGGTTAAATTTAAGAGTTTTTTTTAATGTTTCGGACGTCTAGCGTGACTTGCGAATCGAATTCCCAGCTAATGCTTCGACCGATTTTGATGGTCGACCACTTATTATAAAGCTGAAGAGGTCTAGCTAACGAAAAAAATGCAACATTACATAAAAACTACATTCAATCAGAAATGCGCGTCATTTTGTAAATCTGAACCATCCAAAGTCATCAAAATCATACATCTTTCCGTTTTTGTTCCATAAAACTGATTAAAATTGGTTTACAACTATAAAACAAAAGTTTTCTCGATATTTATTTTACACCAAATAATAATGCATCCAAAATTATGTTCATAAAAGCGTTTTTAAAAAAACATGTTTTTTTCGGGTTATATTTTAGAGTTTTTTCTTAATGTTTCGGACGTCTAGCGTGACTTGCGAATCGAATTCCCAGCTAATGCTTCGACCGATTTTGATGGTCGACTACTTATTATAAAGCTGAAGAGGTCTAGTTAAAAACTACATTGAATCAGAAATACGCGTCATTTTGTAAATCTGAACTATCCAAAATCATCAAAATCATACATCTATCCGTTTTTGTTCCATAAAACTGATTAAAATGGGTTTACAACTATAAAACAAAAGTTTTATCCATATTTATTTTACACCAAATAATACTGCATCCAAAATTATGTTCATAAAAGCGTTTTTAAAAAAACATGTTTTTTCGGGGTAAATTTTAGAGTTTCTTTTAATGTTTCGGACGTCTAGCGTGACTTGCGAATCGAATTCCCAGCTAATGCTTCGACCGCTTTTGATGGTCGACCACTTATTATAAAGCTGAAGAGGTCTAGCTAACGAAAAAAATACAACATTACATAAAAACTACATTCAATCAGAAATACGCGTCATTTTGTAAATCTGAACCATCCAAAATCATCAAAATCATACATCTTTCCGTTTTTGTTCCATAAAACTGATTAAAATTAGTTTACAACTATAAAACAAAAGTTTGCTCCATACTTATTTTACACCAAATAATACTGCATCCAAAATTTTGTTCATAAAAGCGTTTTGAAAAAACATGTTTTTTCGGGTTAAATTTTAGAGTTGTTTTTAATGTTTCGGACGTCTAGCGTGACTTGCAAATCGAATCCCCAGCTAATGCTTCGACCGCTTTTGATGGTCGACCACTTATTATAAAGCTGAAGAGGTCTAGCTAACGAAAAAAATACAACAATACATAAAACCTACATTCAATCAGAAATACGCGTCATTTTGTAAATCTGAACCATCCAAAATCATCAAAATCATACATCTTTCCGTTTTTGTTCCATAAAATTGATTAAAATTGGTTTACAACTATAAAACAAAAGTTTTCTCTATATTTATTTTACACCAAATAATAATGCATCCAAAATTATGTTCATAAAAGCGTTTTTAAAAAAACATGTTTTTTTCGGGTTATATTTTAGAGTTTTTTTTTTAATGTTTCGGACGTCTAGCGTGACTTGCAAATCGAATTCCCAGCTAATGCTTCGACCGATTTTGATGGTCGACCACTTATTATAAAGCTGAAGAGGTCTAGTTAACGAAAAATATACAATATTACATAAAAACTACATTGAAGCAGAAATACGCGTCATTTTGTAAATCTGAAATATCCAAAATCATCAAAATCATACATCTTTCCGTTTTTGTTCCATAAAACTGATTAAAATGGGTTTACAACTCCAAAACAAAAGTTTTCTCCATATTTATTTTACACCAAATAATACTGCATCCAAAATTATGTTCATAAAAGCGTTTTTAAAAAAACATGTTTTTTCGGGTTAAATTTTAGAGTTTTTTTTAATGTTTCGGACGTCTAACGTGACTTGCGAATCGAATTCCCAGCTAATGCTTCGACCGATTTTGTTGGTTGACCACTTATTATAAGGCTGAAGAGGTCTAGTTAACGAAAAAAATACAACATTACATAAAAACTACATTCAATCAGAAATACGCGTCATTTTGTAAATCTGAACCATCCAAAATCATCAAAATCATACATCTTTCCGTTTTTGTTCCATAAAACTGATTAAAATGGGTTTACAACTCCAAAACAAAAGTTTTCTCCATATTTATTTTACACCAAATAATACTGCATCCAAAATTATGTTCATAAAAGCGTTTTTAAAAAAACATGTTTTTTCGGGTTAAATTTTAGAGTTTTTTTTAATGTTTCGGACGTCTAGCGTGACTTGCGAATCGAATTCCCAGCTAATGCTTCGACCGATTTTGTTGGTTGACCACTTATTATAAGGCTGAAGAGGTCTAGTTAACGAAAAAAATACAACATTACATAAAAACTACATTCAATCAGAAATACGCGTCATTTTGTAAATCTGTACCATCCAAAATCATCAAAATCATACATCTTTCGGTTTTTGTTCCATAAAACTGATTAAAATGGGTTTACAACTCCAAAAAAAAGTTTTCTCCATATTTATTTTACACCAAATAATTATGCATCTAAAATTATGTTCATAAAAGCGTTTTTAAAAAAACATGTTTTTTCGGGGTAAATTTTAGAGTTTTTTTTAATGTTTCGGACGTTTGGCGTGAATTGCGAATCAAATTCCCAGTTACTGCTTCGACCGATTTTGATGGTCGAACACTTTTTATAAAGCTTAAGAGGTCTAGTTAACGAAAAAAATACAACATTACATACAAACTACATCCAATCAGAAATACGCGTCATTTTGTAAATCTGAACTATCCAAAATCATCAAAATCATACGTCTTTCGGTTTTTGTTCCATAAAACTGATTAAGATGGGTTCACAACTCCAAAACAAAACTTTTCTCCATATTTATTTTACACCAAATAATACTGCATCCAAAATTTTTGTTCATAAAAGCGTTTTAAAAAAACATGTTTTTTCGGGTTAAATTTTAGAGTTTTTTTTAATGTTTCGGACGTCTAGCGTGACTTGCGAATCGAATTCCCAGCTAATGCTTCGACCGATTTTGATGGTCGACTACTTATTATAAAGCTGAAGAGGTCTAGCTAACGAAAAAAATACAACATTACATAAAAACTACATTCAATTAGAAATACGCGTCATTTTGTAAATCTGAACCATCCAAAGTCATCAAAATCATACATCTTTCGTTTTTGTTCCATAAAACTGATTAAAATTGGTTTACAACTCCAAAACAAAAGTTTTCTCCATATTTATTTTACACCAAATAATACTGGATCCAAAATTATGTTCATAAAAGCGTTTTTAAAAAAACATGTTTTTTCGGGTTATATTTTAGAGTTTTTTTTAATGTTTCGGACGTCTAGCGTGACTTGCGAATCGAATTCCCAGCTAATGCTTCGACCGATTTTGATGGTCGACCACTTATTATAAAGCTGAAGAGGTCTAGTTAAAAACTACATTGAACCAGAAATACGCGTCATTTTGTAAATCTGAACTATCCAAAATCATCAAAATCATACATCTATCCGTTTTTGTTCCATAAAACTGATTAAAATGGGTTTACAACTCCAAAACAAAAGTTTTATCCATATTTATTTTACACCAAATAATACTGCATCCAAAATTATGTTCATAAAAGCGTTTTTAAAAAAACATGTTTTTTCGGGTTAAATTTTAGAGTTTTTTTTTAATGTTTCGGACTTCTAGCGTGACTTGCGAAATCGAATTCCCAGCTAATGCTTCGACCGATTTTGTTGGTCGACCACTTATTATAAAGCTGAAGAGGTCTAGCTAACGAAAAAAGTACAACATTACATACAAACTACATCCAATCAGAAATACGCGTCATTTTGTAAATCTGAACCATCCAAAATCATCAAAATCATACATCTTTCCGTTTTTGTTCCATAAAACTGATTAAAATTGGTTTACAACTATAAAACAAAAGTTTTCTCCATATTTATTTTACACCGAATAATAATGCATCCAAAATTATGTTTATAAAAGCGTTTTTAAAAAAACATGTTTTTTCGGGTTAAATTTTAAAGTTTTTTTTTAACGTGACTTGCGGAATCGAATTCCCAGCTAATGCTTCGACCGATTTTGTTGGTCGACAAAGCTCAAGAGAGGTAGTTAACGAAAAAAATACATCACTACATAAAAACTATATTGAATCAGAAATACGCGTCATTTTGTAAATCTGATCTATTAAAAGTTATCAAAATCATACATCTTTCGGTTTTTGTTCCATAAAACTGATTAAAATGGGTTCACAACTCCAAAACAAAACATTACATACAAACTACATCCAATCAGAAATACGCGTCATTTTGTAAATCTGAACCATCCAAAATCATCAAAATCATACATCTTTCCGTTTTTGTTCCATAAAACTGATTAAAATTGGTTTACAACTATAAAACAAAAGTTTTCTCCATATTTATTTTACACCGAATAATAATGCATCCAAAATTATGTTTATAAAAGCGTTTTTAAAAAAACATGTTTTTTCGGGTTAAATTTTAAAGTTTTTTTTTAACGTGACTTGCGGAATCGAATTCCCAGCTAATGCTTCGACCGATTTTGTTGGTCGACAAAGCTCAAGAGAGGTAGTTAACGAAAAAAACACATCACTACATAAAAACTATATTGAATCAGAAATACGCGTCATTTTGTAAATCTGATCTATTAAAAGTTATCAAAATCATACATCTTTCGGTTTTTGTTCCATAAAACTGATTAAAATGGGTTCACAACTCCAAAACAAAACATTACATACAAACTACATCCAATCAGAAATACGCGTCATTTTGTAAATCTGAACTATCCAAAATCATCAAAATCATACATCTTTCCGTTTTTGTTAAATAAAACTGATTAAATTGGGCTTACAACTCCAAAACAAAAGTTTTCTCCATATTTATTTTACACCAAATAATACTGGATCCAAAATTATGTTCATAAAAGCGTTTTTAAAAAAACATGTTTTTTCGGGTTATATTTTAGAGTTTTTTTTAATGTTTCGGACGTCTAGCGTGACTTGCGAATCGAATTCCCAGCTAATGCTTCGACCGATTTTGATGGTCGACCACTTATTATAAAGCTGAAGAGGTCTAGTTAAAAACTACATTGAACCAGAAATACGCGTCATTTTGTAAATCTGAACTATCCAAAATCATCAAAATCATACATCTATCCGTTTTTGTTCCATAAAACTGATTAAAATGGGTTTACAACTCCAAAACAAAAGTTTTATCCATATTTATTTTACACCAAATAATACTGCATCCAAAATTATGTTCATAAAAGCGTTTTTAAAAAAACATGTTTTTTCGGGTTAAATTTTAGAGTTTTTTTTAATGTTTCGGACGTCTAGCGTGACTTGCGAAATCGAATTCCCAGCTAATGCTTCGACCGATTTTGTTGGTCGACCACTTATTATAAAGCTGAAGAGGTCTAGCTAACGAAAAAAGTACAACATTACATACAAACTACATCCAATCAGAAATACGCGTCATTTTGTAAATCTGAACCATCCAAAATCATCAAAATCATACATCTTTCCGTTTTTGTTCCATAAAACTGATTAAAATTGGTTTACAACTATAAAACAAAAGTTTTCTCCATATTTATTTTACACCGAATAATAATGCATCCAAAATTATGTTTATAAAAGCGTTTTTAAAAAAACATGTTTTTTCGGGTTAAATTTTAAAGTTTTTTTTTAACGTGACTTGCGGAATCGAATTCCCAGCTAATGCTTCGACCGATTTTGTTGGTCGACAAAGCTCAAGAGAGGTAGTTAACGAAAAAAACACATCACTACATAAAAACTATATTGAATCAGAAATACGCGTCATTTTGTAAATCTGATCTATTAAAAGTTATCAAAATCATACATCTTTCGGTTTTTGTTCCATAAAACTGATTAAAATGGGTTCACAACTCCAAAACAAAACATTACATACAAACTACATCAAATCAGAAATACGCGTCATTTTGTAAATCTGAACCATCCAAAATCATCAAAATCATACATCTTTCCGTTTTTGTTCCATAAAACTGATTAAAATTGGTTTACAACTATAAAACAAAAGTTTTCTCCATATTTATTTTACACCGAATAATAATGCATCCAAAATTATGTTCATAAAAGCGTTTTTAAAAAAACATGTTTTTTTCGGGTTAAATTTTAAAGTTTTTTTTTTAACGTGACTTAGGGAATCGAATTCCCAGCTAATGCTTCTACCGATTTTGATGGTCGGCTACTTATTATAAAGCTGAAGAGGTCTAGTTAACGAAAAAAACACATCACTACATAAAAACTATATTGAATCAGAAATACGCGTCATTTTGTAAATCTGAACCATCCAAATTCATCAAAATCATACATCTTTCCGTTTTTGTTCCATAAAACTGATTAAAATTGGTTTACAGCTATAAAACAAAGGTTTTCTCCATATTTATTTTACACCAAATAATAATGCATCCAAAATTATGTTCAAAAAAGCGTTTTTAAAAAAACATGTTTTTTCGGGTTAAATTTTAAAGTTTTTTTTAACGTGACTTGCGGAATCGAATTCCCAGCTAATGCTTCGACTATAAAGCTGAAGAGGTCTAGCTAACGAAAAAAATACAACATTACATAAAAACTACATTCAATCAGAAATACGCGTCATTTTGTAAATCTGAACCGTCCAAAATCATCAAAATCATACATCTTTCCGTTTTTGTTCCATAAAACTGATTAAAATTAGTTTACAACTATAAAACAAAAGTTTTCTCCATATTTATTTTACACCAAATAATACTGCATCCAAAATTATGTTCATAAAAGCGTTTTTAAAAAAACATGTTTTTTCGGGTTATATTTTAGAGTTTTTTTTTTAATGTTTCGGACGTCTAGCGTGACTTGCGAATCGAATTCCAAGCTAATGCTTCGACCGATTTTGATGGTCGGCTACTTTTTATAAAGCTGAAGAGGTCTAGTTAACGAAAAAAACACATCACTACATAAAAACTATATTGAATCAGAAATACGCGTCATTTTGTAAATCTGAAATATCCAAAATCATCAAAATCATACATCTTTCCGTTTTTGTTCCATAAAACAGATTAAAATGGGTTCACAGCTCCAAAACAAAAGTTTTCTCCATATTTATTTTACACCAAATAATACTGCATCCAAAATTTTGTTCATAAAAGCGTTTTGAAAAAACATGTTTTTTCGGGTTAAATTTTAGAGTTTTTTTTAATGTTTCGGACGTCTAGCGTGACTTGCGAATCGAATTCCCAGCTAATGCTTCGACCGCTTTTGATGGTCGACCACTCATTATAAAGCTGAAGAGGTCTAGCTAACGAAAAAAATGCAACATTACATAAAAACTACATTCAGTCAGAAATACGCGTCATTTTGTAAATCTGAACCATCCAAAATCATCAAAATCATACATCTTTCCGTTTTTGTTCCATAAAACTGATTAAAATTGGTTTACAACTATAAAACAAAAGTTTTCTCTATATTTATTTTACACCAAATAATAATGCATCCAAAATTATGTTTTTAAAAAAACATGTTTTTTCGGGTTAAATTTTAAAGTTTTTTTTAACGTGAATTGCGGAATCGAATTCCCAGCTAATGCGTCGACCGATTTTGTTGGTCGACAAAGCTGAAGAGGTCTAGTTAACGAAAAAAACACATCACTACATAAAAACTGTATTGAATCAGAAATACGCGTCATTTTGTAAATCTGAACTATTAAAAGTCATCAAAATCATACATCTTTCGGTTTTTGTTCCATAAAAATGATTAAAATGGGTTCACAACTCCAAAACAAAACTTTTCTCCATATTTATTTTACACCAAATAATACTGCATCCAAAATTTTTGTTCATAAAAGCGTTTTTAAAAAACATGTTTTTTCGGGTTATATTTTAGAGTTTATTTTTAATGTTTCGGATGTCTAGCGTGACTTGCGAATCGAATTCCCAGCTAATGCTTCGACCGATTTTGATGGTCGACCACTTATTATAAAGCTGAAGAGGTCTAGCTAACGAAAAAAATACAACATTACATAAAAACTACATTCAATCAGAAATACGCGTCATTTTGTAAATCTGAACCATCCAAAGTCATCAAAATCATCAAAATCAAAATCGGACACCACCCATGGAGTTTAAGTCTCCACTACATCCAAAATCTTTCCTATCCTCTCTTTCTTCCCCTTCTCTAACGCTCGTACTATGGTAACATATAAAAGGGTATTCATAACCCCTTGAGTACGTGTAAATTATATAAAAAACAAAAAAAAAAATCATACATCTTTCCGTTTTTGTTCCATAAAACTGATTAAAATTGGTTTACAACTATAAAACAAAAGTTTTCTCGATATTTATTTTACACCAAATAATAATGCATCCAAAATTATGTTCATAAAAGCGTTTTTAAAAAAACATGTTTTTTTCGGGTTATATTTTAGAGTTTTTTTTAATGTTTCGGACGTCTAGCGTGACTTGCGAATCGAATTCCCAGCTAATGCTTCGACCGATTTTGTTGGTTGACCACTTATTATAAGGCTGAAGAGGTCTAGTTAAAGAAAAAAATACAACATTACATAAAAACTACATTCAATCAGAAATACGCGTCATTTTGTAAATCTGAACCATCCAAAATCATCAAAATCATACATCTTTCCGTTTTTGTTCCATAAAACTGATTAAAATGGGTTTACAACTCCAAAACAAAAGTTTTCTCCATATTTATTTTACACCAAATAATACTGCATCCAAAATTATGTTCATAAAAGCGTATTTAAAAAAACATGTTTTTTCGGGTTAAATTTTAGAGTTTTTTTTTAATGTTTCGGACGTCTAGCGTGACTTGCGAATCGAATTCCCAGCTAATGCTTCGACCGATTTTGATGGTCGACTACTTATTATAAAGCTGAAGAGGTCTAGTTAACGAAAAAAACACATCACTACATAAAAACTATATTGAATCAGAAATACGCGTCATTTTGTAAATCTGAAATATCCAAAATCATCAAAATCATACATCTTTCCGTTTTTGTTCCATAAAACTGATTAAAATGGGTTTACAACTCCAAAACAAAAGTTTTCTCCATATTTATTTTACACCAAATAATAATGCATCCAAAATTATGTTCATAAAAGCGTATTTAAAAAAACATGTTTTTTTCGGGTTATATTTTAGAGTTTTTTTTAATGTTTCGGACGTCTAGCGTGACTTGCGAATCGAATTCCCAGCTAATGCTTCGACCGATTTTGTTGGTTGACCACTTATTATAAGGCTGAAGAGGTCTAGTTAACGAAAAAAATACAACATTACATACAAACTACATCCAATCAGAAATACGCGTCATTTTGTAAATCTGAACTATCCAAAATCATCAAAATCATACATCTTTCGGTTTTTGTTCCATAAAACTGATTAAAATGGGTTCACAACTCCAAAACAAAACTTTTCTCCATATTTCTTTTACACCAAATAATACTGCATCCAAAATTTTTGTTCATAAAAGCGTTTTTAAAAAACATGTTTTTTCGGGTTAAATTGTAGAGTTTTTTTTAATGTTTCGGACGTCTAGCGTGACTTGCGAATCGAATTCCCAGCTAATGCTTCGACCGATTTTGATGGTCGACCACTTATTATAAAGCTGAAGAGGTCTAGTTAACGAAAAAAACACATCACTACATAAAAACTATATTGAATCAGAAATACGCGTCATTTTGTAAATCTGAAATATCCAAAATCATCAAAATCATACATCTTTCCGTTTTTGTTCCATAAAACTGATTAAAATGGGTTTACAACTCCAAAACAAAAGTTTTCTCCATATTTATTTTACACCAAATAATACTGCATCCAAAATTATGTTCATAAAAGCGTTTTTAAAAAACATGTTTTTTCGGGTTAAATTTTAGAGTTTTTTTTTAATGTTTCGGACGTCTAGCGTGACTTGCGAATCGAATTTCCAGCTAATGCTTCGACCGATTTTGTTGGTTGACCACTTATTATAAGGCTGAAGAGGTCTAGTTAACGAAAAAAATACAACATTACATAAAAACTACATTCAATCAGAAATACGCGTCATTTTGTAAATCTGAACCATCCAAAATCATCAAAATCATACATCTTTCCGTTTTTGTTCCATAAAACTGATTAAAATGGGTTTACAACTCCAAAACAAAAGTTATCTCCATATTTATTTTACACCAAATAATAATGCATCCAAAATTATGTTTATAAAAGCGTTTTTAGAAAATCATGTTTTTCGGGTTATATTTTAGAGTTATTTTTAGTGTTTCGGACGTCTAGCGTGACTTGCGAATCGAATTCCCAGCTAATGCTTCGACCGATTTTGATGGTCGACTACTTATTATAAAGCTGAAGAGGTCTAGTTAACAAAAAAAACACATCATTACATAAAAACTATACTGAATCAGAAATACGCGTCATTTTGTAAATCTGAACTATCCAAAATCATCAAAATCATACATCTTTCCGTTTTTGTTCCATAAAACTGATTAAAATGGGTTTACAACTCCAAAACAAAAGTTTTCTCCATATTTATTTTACACCAAATAATACTGCATCTAAAATTATGTTCATAAAAGCGTTTTTAAAAAAACATGTTTTTTCGGGGTAAATTTTAGAGTTTTTTTTAATGTTTCGGACGTCTAGCGTGAATTGCGAATCAAATTCCCAGTTACTGCTTCGACCGATTTTGATGGTCGAACACTTTTTATAAAGCTTAAGAGCTCTAGTTAACGAAAAAAATACAACATTACATACAAATTACATCTAATCAGAAATACGCGTCATTTTGTAAATCTGGACCATCCAAAATCATCAAAATCATACATCTTTCGGTTTTTGATCCATAAAACTGATTAAAATTGGTTTACAACTATAAAACAAAAGTTTTCTCCATATTTATTTTACACCAAATAATAATGCATCCAAAATTATGTTCATAAAAGCGTTTTTAAAAAAACATGTTTTTTTCGATTTAAATTTTTAAGTTTTTTTTAACGTGACTTGCGGAATCGAATTCCCAGCTTATGCTTCGACCGATTTTGTTGGTCGACAAAGCTGAAGAGGTCTAGTTAACGAAAAAAACACATCACTACATAAAAACTATAATGAGTCAGAAATACGCGTCATTTTGTAAATCTGAACTATCCAAAATCATCAAAATCATACATCTTTCGGTTTTTGTTCCATAAAACTGATTAAAATGGGTTCACAACTCCAAAACAAAATTTTCTACATATTTATTTTACACCAAATAATATTGCATCCAAAATTTTTGTTCATAAAAGCGTTTTAAAAAAACATGTTTTTTCGGGTTAAATTTTAGAGTTTTTTTTAATGTTTCGGACGTCTAGCGTGACTTGAGAATCGAATTCCCAGCTAATGCTTCGACCGATTTTGATGGTCGACCACTTATTATAAAGCTGAAGAGGTCTAGCTAACGAAAAAAATACAACATTACATAAAAACTACATTCAATCAGAAATACGCGTCATTTTGTAAATCTGAACCATCCAAAATCATCAAAATCATACATCTTTCCGTTTTTGTTCCATAAAACTTATTAAAATTGGCTTACAACCATAAAACAAAAGTTTTCTCCATATTTATTTTACAGCAAATAATACTGCATCCAAAATTATGTTCATAAAAGCGTTTTTAAAAAACATGTTTTTTCGGGTTATATTTTAGAGTTTTTTTTAATGTTTCGGACGTCTAGCGTGACTTGAGAATCGAATTCCCACTATAGCCTCTAGCGATTTTGATGGTCAACCACTTATTAAAAAGGTTAAAAGTTACAGTTAACGTAAAAAATTTTTTTTTACAGTTAAACTAAATACAATGAGAAATACAGGTCATTTTGTTAACCTGAACTGTCCAAAATCATAAAAAAATACATCTTTCCGTATTTGATCCATAAAACTGACTTAACTGGGTTTTACAACTCCAAAACAAAATTTTTCCGCATATCCACTTTACACTTATTAATATTGCATCTAAAACTATGGTGATATAAGCGCTTCTAAACAAAATTTTTGTCGGGTTAAATTTTAGAATTCTTTAATTTGGTTCGATCGTCTAGCGTGAATTGCGAATCGAATTTCAAGCTTATGCCTCGACCGATTTTGATAATCAACAACTTATTATAAAGTAAACAGCTTTAGTTAACGTTAAAAATAAAATTTACATTTTAACTATATACAATGAGAAATACGGTCCATTTTGTTGATCTGAACTGTCCAATATCATCAAAATCACACATCTTTCCGTATTTGTTCCATAAAACTGACTTAACTGGGTTTACAACTCCAAAACAAAAATTTTTTCTACAAATCCACTTTACACCAATTAATATTGCATCTAAAACTATGTTGATATAAGCGCTGCTAAAAAAAATATTTTTTCGGGTTAAATTTTAGAATTTTTTTAGTTGGTTCGGACGTCTAGCGTGACTTGCGAATCGAATTCTCAGCTAATGCCTCGACCGATTTTGATGGTCAACCACTTATTGTAAAGTTGGAGAGTTCTTGTTAAAATAAAAAACAATTTTTTACACTTAAACTATACACAATGAGAAATACGGGTCATTTTGTTAATCTGAACTGTCCAAAATCATCAAAATCATACATCTTTCCGTATTTGATCCATAAAACTGACTTTACTGGGTTTAAAACTACAAAACAACATTTTTCTACATATCCACTTTACACCAATTAATATTGCATCTAAAACTATGTTGATATAAGCGCTCCTAAAAAAAATATTTTTTCGGGTTAAATTTTAGAAATTTTTAAGTTGCTTCGGACGACTAGCGTGAATTGCGAATCGAATTCTCAGCTAATGCCTCGACCGATTTTGATGGTCAACCACTTATTGTATAGCTTAACAGATCTAGTTAACACAAAACATAATTTTTGCACTTAAGCTATATACAATGAGGAATACGGGTCATTTTGTTAACCTGAACTGTCCAAAATCATAAAAAAAATACATCTTTCCGTATTTGATCCATAAAACTGACTTAACTGGGATTAAAACTCTAAAACAAAATTTTTCTACATATTCACTTTACACCAATTAATATTGCATCTAAAACTATGTTGATATAAGCGCTTCTAAAAAAAATATTTTTTCGGGTTAAATTTTAGAATTTTTTAATTTGGTTCGGACTTCTAGCGTAACTTGCGAATCGAATTCCCAGCTAATGCCTAGACCGATTTTGATAATCAACGACTTATTGTAAAGCTAAAGAGTTCTTGTTAAAATAAAAAATAGTTTTTTACACTTAATTTATACACAATGAGAAATACGGGTCATTTTGTTAATCTGAACTGTCCAAAATCATCAAAATCATACATCTTTCCGTATTTGATCCATAAAATTGACTTAACTGGGTTAAACACCTCCAAAATAAAATTTTTCTACATATCCACTTTACACCAATTAATATTGCATCTAAAACTATGTTGATATAAGCGCTCCTAAAAAAAAATATTTTTTCGGGTTAAATTTTAGAAATTCTTAAGTTGGTTCGGACGTCTAGCGTGACTTGCGAATCGAATTCTCATCTAATGCCTCGACCGATTTTGATGGTCAACCACTTATTGTATAGCTTAACAGTTCTAGTTAACATAAAAAATTATGTTTGCACTTAAACTATACACAATCAGAAATACGGGTCATTTTGTTAATCTGAACTGTCCAAAATCATCAAAATCATACATCTTTCCGTATTTGATCCATAAAATTGACTTAACTGGGTTTGCAACTCAAAATCAAAATTTTTCTACATATCCACTTCACACCAATTAATATTGCATCTAAAACTATGTTGATATAAGCGCTTCTAAAAAAAAAATTTTTCGATTTAAATTTTAGAATTCTTTAGAAAGTCTAGCGTGACTTGTGAATCGAATTTCCAGCTAATGCCTCGACCGATTTTGATAATCAACAGCTTATTATAAAGTAATCAGTTTTAGTTAACGTAAAAAATAAAATGTACATTTAAACTATATGCAATGAGAAATACGGTTCATTTTGTTAACCTGAACTGTCCAAAATCATCAAAATCATACATCTTTCCGTATTTGATCCATAAAACTGACTTAACTGGGTTTACAACTCCAAAACAAAATTATCCGCATATCCACTTTACACTTATTAATATTGCATCTAAGACTATGTTGATATAAGCGCTTCTAAAAAAAATTTTTTTTCGGGTTAAATTTTAGAATTCTTTAATTTGGTTTGAACGTCTAGAGTGACTTGCGAATCGAATTTCCAGCTAATGCCTCGACCGATTTTGATAATCAACAACTTATTATAAAGTAAACAGTTTTAGTTAACGTAAAAAATAAAATTTACATTTTAACTATATGCAATGAGAAATACGGTCCATTTTGTTGATCTGAACTGTCCAAAATCATCAAAATCACACATCTTTCCGTATTTGTTCCATAAAACTGACTTAACTGGGTTTACAACTCCAAAAACAAAATTTTTCTACATATCCACTTTACACCAATTAATATTGCATGTAAAACTATGTTGATATAAGCGCTCCTAAAAAAATATTTTTTCGGGTTAAATTTTAGATTTTTTTAAGTTGGTTCGGACGTCTAGAGTGACTTGCGAATCGAATTCCCAGCTAATGCCTAAACCGATTTTGATGGTCAACCACTTATTGTATAGCTTAACAGTTCTAATTAACATAAATTATAATTTTTGCACTTAAACTATATACAATGAGAAATACGGGTCATTTTATTAATCTGAACTGTCCAAAATCCTTAAAATCATCTTTCCGTATTTGATCCATAAAACTGACTTAACTGGGCTTAAAACTACAAAACAAAATTCTTCTACATATCCACTTTACACCAATTAATATTGCATCGAAAACTTTGTTGATATAAGCGCTTCTAAAAAAAATATTTTTTCGGGCGAAATTTTAGAATTCTTTAATTTGGTTCGGACGTCTAGCCTCGACCGATTTTGATAATCAACAACTTATTATAAAGTAAACAGTTTTAGTTAACGTAAAAAACAACTTATTATAAAGTAAACAATTTTAGTTAACGTAAAAAATAAAATTTATATTTAAAATTATACAATGTGTTTGGGAATGCAATTATTTTTACTATATTATATTTTTTGAATAATCTTTTGCCACTTATATATTTGTTAAAAAGCAGAACCCTATTTATTTTAATGTAATAACACACGATATAGTGTGCCGATATGTGTTTGTTTTCGCTTTTTACTTTGCGTAAACAACTTTAAATTGAATTACATGCATATTGTACACTCCAATGCATTTAAAGGCATTTGGGCAACGGGGTAACCATTGGGAAGAGGGTTCTCGCTAGGTGCATTGCGTTATCAATTTCTCTTCTCTAGTAACCACCAACCGCGAAACATCTTCCCAGTTTGCTCCGCATTTGTTTAAATAAAATTTGTCTTGATGGCAGTAAGATCGAATAAAGTTATATTATTACGTTGTTGAAATTTGTTGTTTCAATTATTGCTGCTCAAAGTTGGTCATTCGAAAGCCGGATTTTTTTGTTAATTTGAATCGCAGTTTGTACTACACGGTGGTTGCTAGATGTTTGCAATTTGGAAAATATTTTGTGAAAGGAGGTAACAATAATTGTATCGACCATTTATTTTGCTGTTTTGCTGCATTTGCTGTTTTTTGGTTCTGCTGTTGCCTAGGTTGTTTGATAGTGCTGTTTCGAATTGAATATTGGTGTGGCTTAATGATCATAGATTTGTGAATTAATAATTCGTTCGACAAAAATTATTTGCTCTCACGTGTTCTGTTGTTTGTGACCTTGATTCCAACAAGTGCATTTAATAAAAATGAATGTATTGAAGCAATCACGTGGACATTTGAAGGGTGCTATAACGCGCGCGCATACGTATATTTTGGAGGTTGACGATGAAGATATTGATAGTTTAAAAACGCGGATAGAGCGGTTAGAGGAAACGTGGAAGGCATTTTGCGCAAAACAAAATGTTTCTACATATCCACTTTATACCAATAAATATGGCATCGAAAACTATTTTGATATAAGCGCTTTTAAGAAAATATCGGGTTAAATTTTAGAATTTTTTAAATTGGTTCGGACGTCTAGCGTGACTTGCGAATCGAATTCCCAGCTAATACCTAGACCGATTTTGATAGTCAAATATTTATTATAAAGCTGAACAGTTTTGGTTAACGTAAAAAATAAATTTTTACATTTAAACAATATACAATGAAAAATACGGGTCATTTTGTTAATCTGAACTGTCCAAAATCATCAAAATCTAACATCTTTCCATATTTGTTCCATAAAACTGACTTAACTGGGTTTACAACTCCAAAACAAAATTTTTTTACATATCCACTTTACACCAATTAATATCGCATCCAAAACTATGTTGATATAAGCGCTGCTAAAAAAAATATTTTTTCGGGTTAAATTTTAGAATTTCTTAAGTTGGACTACGTCTGTCAAATGCAATGATTATTATTAAATGTGTATTTTTTCCAAGAAATGTAGCTAAATATTCAGTTGACTCACTTTTTATCAAAAAGCAAAAGTCCATTTCAATTTGAGAAGAGGCGTCCTTCTCGATTTGCCATAATGGCATCAACTCATGCAATTTTAACCCAGTAGATGGTAGTAGATGATAAGGATTCGTTGGAATGCAATAAGTTTCTTTTTTATCGAAACTAGTGCATCCAATTTTTCATTTTCTTCTGCCGACTGCACAGAAGTGTTTGGCACGCAAAAAAAGGAACTCATCAAAGGACGTATAGAAGAGAAGGTATGTGCCCATTTTGTATTTTCATGCTATTCGGTAAACGTACATAAAATGACATTTATTTCATACTGAACAATTTAAAAATAAAGAAACAAAATTGTGCCAAAAATCTTCTCATACTCCTTTGAATTAAATTATTCATGCTAAGGCATAAATCAGTATAATTATGATCGACAGGTGCATTTAGCTTGTTGGTAGTAGTACTTCCTCAAAATTAACCCTAGTGCAAGTTGAATATTGTTTCATGCTTTTCAAAAATTCAAATACCTGTAAATAGAATTTCCCAATGGTTGCCATGTCAGCTCAAAAGTTGCCATGAAAGATGTCATCATTAAGATAATTCCCGTTGATATTATTTATTGTCTCCACTGAATAATGGCGGATAGTTACCACGAGCACCTGTGAGTGAGTTATATGAAGTATTGGGTGCTTTGTCTTCACGCGCAAGGAGTTGGTTAACAAGGATACGACGACCATCGGCGTAAAATTTATGAACTTGTTTGGAATTGCGCTCGTTGACGTCACATTAAAACTGGCATAAAAAAGGCGGGCATAGTCGTTTGTCTCCGTGGCGAAGATAAATATGCGAAATTAATGCCGCTCCTTGAAGTACTTACGATATGCTTTTGTCGGCAATCAATTCAGCGATTCATCCTTTTAATCATCAAGGTTGGCAGATCGCTATGGTATCGTATATGGAAGGGGCATAATGTTTTTTTGTTGATGAAAATCTTTAATGAAAGAAACTTATCGCAGAAACGTTGAATGTAAATATATCATGGTGATAGATTACGCTGATGAAAGGTAAACAGAACAATGCCGAAAATGGTTTCCAAATGGTGTGGTAGATATAGCTATCAGTTAACATTTGAGAGGCTTTTAGAATACGAAGTCAATAGCAATTTCTTAATTATTATCTGAAAATAGAATATTTCGTGAAAGTCAATCATTGGGGCTGAAAGATATGCGCCATTCGATTATTTATATTGATGGATCGAAGAGAGATTGATTATCGGTTTGGATTATGATAACGGCAGTAGATATGCATTTTTTTTATTTGAACATGGATGTATTTTATCACAACTTATTAACACATACAAAACATTGAGATGTTAGTAATTTGGGTTGACACATTTTTGACAACTTTTCTGAAGTCAGTTCACATCCCAAAGTTTTGAACGCGAAAATGGAGTTAACAACTCCATCTGGAAAAATTAACGAATAAACCAAAAGATTTGGAGAGGAATGAATGTGATCACAATAGTCAACCTCTTAGTCGACGAAGTCCTGTGTTTTTTTCTTTTTATTTTATGGAAAACCCTTCAGCCACTTGCAAAAACGACTCGGCCTAACGGAAAAAACGGTTGTGAAAAAACATTCTTGACTTCAGCGGGAGCAAACGCCACTATATCAGTGACATGGATTACCCAATTAGATAATCATAAGGAGATATGGCGTTCTCAGATCAACGCATCAAATTGATCACATTGGAATCGACAAGAGGGAGGCATCTCGTATTTTGGATGCCCGAATACTCCGAGGGGCAAACATCGACTCAGACCACTGCCTTGTTGCAAACAAAGTAAGGATTCGGATATTTAGGATATAGAGCAGTGCCACTCCAGGAATGATGTTCGCAAGTAATAGCGACGTGTAAAACGTCAAAGCCTGTCAGGTAAACAAGGAAATATTGTAGTTGAACCAAAGTCGCTGCTGAGGATATGCAAGAACCACTTATGCAGATTGCTAAACAGCGATAACGAACAATCCCACTGTCAGGCAGAACGAGCCTTTCAATAAAGGCAAAGACAGCAAGACTGCAAACATCCCGACCCAAGTGAAGTGAGGATAGCAATATCTAAACTCAAGCCTTATAAGGCTGCATGAAATGAGGTCCTTCCCGCTGAGCTTTATCAATCCGGAAGCCGCTGGAGATGGTTTGATAAGCAACATTCACAAATTCATAAGTAAAATTTGGTCGAAAAAAAGTATGCCTGAAGAATCACAAAAAAGCAGATCCACTGAACTGCTCCAACAAGCAATACAACGCATACAATATCCTATCTGCCATAATATGTGAACGCCTGAAACTGCTTTCCAACAACCTGATGGGCCTTATCAGTGTGGTCTTAGGCCAGGAAAATCTACAACAAATCTTCACACTTATGAAAGAAAAATCCCATGAAAACCAAATCGCTACCCACCACCTATTTCGATTTAAAGCCGCATAAGATATAATTTATAGAGACAAATGACACAGAGTCTTATATTGTTATACCATCAGGGGTTTCGAACCTCACACTTCACTGACTTCACAGGCGACTTACTGTCACTCATTTTTGAGTGGATTGTGCAAAAGTCTCGAGGCAACACTAGAGAGACAATCTTTCATAAATGGATGCAAACACTAACATACGCCGACGGGATTGACATCATTGGTCAAACTCAACGTGGAGTCATAACCACGTTTGCGAATATGGTAAATCAGGATAAGACCAAGTATATGCTGTGAACACGAGAGCATACACATCATCGACAAATTGGACAGAACGTCACCATTGACAGATATAACTTAGTAGTACGGGACCTTGGCTACCTCGGCTCTGCTATCAACTCTGACAATAACATCTCGTCAGAAATTAAACGAAGATTTACTCTTGCCCCTGCTGTTTCTTCGGGCTATGGAGGCAATTTAGCAGTAAAGCCCTCACTCGAAATACTAAGGAGATCCTATAAGAAACCCTGATTATCCTAGTCTGGCAGCATGGACCACCCCAAATTAGTGCAGTTGGCTAAGGACCGGGCTAATTGCAGAGGCATGTTGGTTGTGACCCAGGTTCATACCGGACTATAGCGCCACTTAAGTAAGTAAGCAATTATCTTCATCTGTAATTAATTTATGTGTTTTAATGTTTGTATATAAAATTGTTTTAAAGACAACTTCATAAAAATGTTGTTCGTGGCTTTGTTTCAAATGGACCATTAGGAAGGTCCAATTTTGCGTCACTTTATCGAGCATTTAGGACTGTATTCCACGAATTACGCGTGTTATGTTATCCTGTAAGGCTTCCGTCTTATCCACATCAACTAACGAGTTTACATAACCCCACAAGAAATAATCGACAGGCGTTACCTCGCATGATCTTTGCGACCAATTCAAAGGGCCATTTTGAGAGATAAGCTGCTCACCAAATGCATCCTTCAACATTTCCATTGTTTTACGAGCTGTGTGGTATGTGGCACCACCTTGATGAAACCACATGTCAACCAAGTTCAACTCAGCCAACTGGGTTGAAATGAAGTCGCATATCATGGCTCTATATCGTTCGCCGTTGACGGTAACGTTTCTTCCACGGTAGTCTTTGAAGAAAAATGGACCGATAATGGCACCAGCCCAAGTTCCACTTAGCCAACTGGAACAAAAAAAAAGTCGAGCATCATGGCTCGACATCGTTCGCCGTTGACGGTAACGTTTAACAGCACGAACTGTTGATTCACCAGGTCAATTATGACGACCACAGAGCACGAATTTTGATAATAAATTTTTATAATTTGCAATCGTTGCTCGTTTTTAAGTCTTTTCATGATTAAATGGCAGAGTATATAGAAATCGTTTCACTTTGACAGATAACGTTTGGACTCTTAAAAAATTCGCCCATTATAAAACCATTATAATTGTCAATGTGATTGTATGTACCTGCTATTCTATTCGAAACTGTTTTATTATCTAGTCTATAAAATCCAGCTGCTGCATATCATGCGATTTTTTTTAAAATAAGATTGCCCGACATCTTCTTATTCCATTTTGATTTGACGCGGTCCCTCGTTTCTTCAATTTTTTTTTTTACCTTCCAACGTAATTTGCTTTTTAATTTTCATATTGAGTTTAGATTTGGAGTTGTGTATTTTTTACAGTGAAAGAGATAAAATTGTAAGCATTTTACGAAATGG
Organism: Rhingia rostrata; assembly: GCA_949824845.1. Taxonomy (NCBI): domain Eukaryota; kingdom Metazoa; phylum Arthropoda; class Insecta; order Diptera; family Syrphidae; genus Rhingia; species Rhingia rostrata. The sequence continues at coordinate 135,205,459 of OX463755.1, read as the reverse complement.
TCTTCAGATTTAACTTTTTACGGTTTTTTATGTAAACCATAAAAGTCTTCCTCTTCCGAAACATCGTTTATTTTTAACTTTTTTATCTTTTGAAGATACATCCAATGCATGCGAACACTAAACGTCTTCAAGTGTTCACTAAATATATTCCATATATTTTCAAAATGGAGGGGGTACTCAACTGTCAAAATATATGAGTCGGAGTTTTCGTTAAACTTAACGAAATCTATTTTAAAACACACCAGATGGAGTGTATGTGCTCTGCAATTTGAAGTTACATCACTGTGTTTCCATCTTTAACCACGTAACGTCACTTATGCATTACAAAGGACTCAACAAAAAGTCCATCCATAAAATTCTACGGACATCACTCAGCTAAATGTTGAATAAAAAAAAGTAAAATCGGCTTGACCTATTCCGTATGGACCCATGAATGATAATAATTAACTTTATCCTCGAATAATGTGATAAAAAAAACCCATATCCATTAAGAACCGGATGTTGTCATTAATGGTCACCCAGCAACGTCATCAGTAATTCTGATACAAAAAGGATATTTATTTACGTCCTTTCTCAACTCATTTCCCCACATTAATGTGAACAGACACACATTTCATTTATTTGATTTTTTTATCAACTCATCTTTATTTTCAATTGAAAAGGGAAGAAATGATTCGATTCTGACATCTGGTTCAAAGTCGACATGTCACATTTGTTGTGCATGTTTTGTCGAATTGGCGAGAAAGTATATGTTAAAGGTTCCTCGTGTTGTCGACATATGGCAGTGTACTCAAGTAAAAGTGAATCATTTTGAAAAACCACTTTTTCTCCCTTTTTTCTGTACACATAAATATGTAATCAGATTGCAAATAAAAAATTGAAAATTATTACATGTTATGAATGAAATGTCCTTCAGGCCACCATTACGATAAATGAGGCGTATTATTTCGTCCTGTGGATCTATATAGAGGAGTTTTATGAGTGTTATATTAGCGGAGGGGAGCCTCGGTGTAATAAATATATTTTTGTGGCCAGTAAAATGTTCGCAACCAATTACGATAAATGTAATTTTATTCAGAAATACTGAACAGCCGAATTGGCCATCGCCATCGTTCGAAATGCGGACATTTTGCAGTTGAAAGGGAGTAACGACGAACATGTGGGCTGTGGATTTTGTAAGGAGTAACTAAAATAATGTTGACCTCAGTTTGATGCATTTATGGCCAGAGGAGATAAAATCGGGTCAAGTGGAATGTAAGAGTTGTATATAGATCAGGCACAGGTCAAACAGGATTATTGATCATAAAACCAAGAGAAAAAGGCGAATTCTTATTCCCTGTGCCCTAACATTTCCGACAGAAGTGGTAGAGAAGTCAAATGATAGTCATTGCAATTATTATATAGAACCTAGAACTTTTACCCAGCTGATGGCTGCAAACTCCGACTCTCTGCCTTATCGTGGAGACCACCGAGTGCTTTGTACCTAGATATATAGTGTTGCAATCCTTATATTAAGTCTTGGTGGTAGCATATGCAATCCTAGTAACGATGGATAAAGTGCTCAACGTTAAATCAGTTTCTTCGGTATATTCGGACAGAAGGTCATAGTCAAGGTATAGTCAGGCCCCTTGAACAGAAATGTTGTTTAAAGAGCCAAATGACCAACGGCAACGCTCAATCCCGCAGTGGATCCATTTGCATCAGGACTATGGTCTCGATTCGTATTGTTACAAAATTAGCCCTATAAATCTGAATATAAAATGTTAGTATAGCGAAAGGCTTCTACAAGCTCCTTGACAACACTCATGAGCGATAATCGAAGTAAGATATTAAAATCGTGCTGGGAGATTTTAACGCAAGGGTAGGTAACTCTGTCTGCAAATCGAATGTGCTTATTTTTACCTCGACGTGGTAGTCGGGTACTGGTCTCTTACCACCGGACTTGACTTGCTAAACGATAGCGAGTGTTGATAACAAGACGAAAAACAGCAACGCTATAAACAGCCAGGTCAGCATGGCACGGAATGGATGCACGGCCTACTGCCCCAGGGAAACCTAAACGAGCTGCTCCGACTTATTCGGGCAGCATTGCTGGATAACCGCCTACAGGACAACACGTCTGGCACCGGACTAAGGCTGATTGACTTCGCTGCGCAATGAAATGCACCTATAGCCAGCACACAGTTTCCTCGATATCCATAAGAGGACATGGCGGTCTCCAGAGCAACGAACGGTCAAGCAAGTCGATCACTTTGCGATAAACAAAAGGCACGCATCCATTATTTGAATGTCCGAACATTCCGAGGAGCTAACATTGACACTACCCAGTTGCAGCCAAGATAAGAGTGCGGATATCCACCACGACGCAACAGCCCAGAAATTCATATGAAAAAATTTAATGTCAAAAGAATGCAATCGCAAGAGACCGCAAAGACCTTCGTGCAATGCGTATCCCTTAACCCCTCGATAAACACCATACCACCAGCATCGAATGAAGGAGAAAAATGGCAACGATTCCAACAAGCCATTAGATCTGCCGAAACTGGTGTGGTAGGTTTCTGGCGCCCACCAACAAGAAAACCCTTTTTAATGAAGAATGCCGACAGATGCTTGCAGCCAAGCACGAGGCCTACAAGACTAAGCTGCAGGTGAAGAAGAGAGCTGCCATTGAGCTCTATAGGCAAAGAACAAGGGAAGAACACCGACTTTTCAGAAAGAAGAAAAAAGAGCAAGAAAAGCGCGCGATCGAGGATATAGAGAAGTGCCACTCCAGGAACGATATTCGCAAGTTTTACCAAAGTGTAAAACGTCAAAGCCAAGGTTACAAAGCAAGAACAGAATCGTGTCAAGATGAACAAGGAAATATCGTAATTGAGACAAAATCGATGCTGAGGATATGGAAGAACCACTTCTGCAGACTGTTAAATGGCGATGACGAACAAAATTCCGCTGTCAGGCAGAACGAAGAATTTAATATTGGCAAAGACAGCGAAATAATGCCAACAACCTGACCTGAGTGAAGTGAGGATAGCAATATCTAAACTCAAGTTGAATATTGCTGCTGGAAATGACGGCCTTCCCGCTGAGCTTTATCAAGCCGGCGGAGATGGCTTGCTAAGTAACTACAGCTAACATCTTTAAAGATAAATCTGGTCGGACGAAAGTATGCCTGAAGAATGAAACCTCAGAATCGTTTGCCCGATCCACAACAAAGGAGACCCTCTAAACTACACACAACATCGAAGAATTGGGCAGAACGAGACTCTGTCTATCTCGGCTCCGTTATGAACTCTGACAACAACATCTCGGTAGAAATTAAACGAAGAATTACTTTTGCTAACTGCTGGGCGAAGAAGGCAATTCAGTAGTAAATCCCTACCTCGAACTATTAAGGAGATCGTATATAAGACCCTGATTATCCCAGTCCTGCTATACGTCGCTAAAGCATGGACCGTATAAAAAGCGGATGAGGAAATCCTTGGTCGATTTGAGAGCAAAGTTCTTCGAAAAATCTTCGGTCCCGTTTGCGTTTTGCGTTGACGGGCTATGGGAACAAAGATTCAACCTAGAACTATACGAGTTGTACAGCGACATGCCTCTAGTCAAAAAAAAACTGCACGTTGAACGTTTTAAATGGCTAGGACATGTAGAAACAATGGACACCAATACAACAGCTCACAGAGTCTTTGATTCGCAGCCAGACGTCGAACCCAGGAGAAGTAAGACAATGTTTCTGTTGTTCGGTGGTGATGTAGCTAATTCTACACTACCAATCAGTGGTGTCTTTGTCGACCAAATGCATCAGCCCTAAAACCCATTCCGCCACCCAGTCCATTGGATACCATTCATCTTTGTAGGATCTAAAAATATCACACAGACGAACTGCCTTGTCAATAAGCTTCAAAACCAGTCTATAAATTTCCAAGAACCCACTTAAAGACGATGCCACATGACATCCGCCATTTATATTAAGCGGATCACATCTAAGCTCTGTTTGCTCTTTCCTTTTCAAAATTTAGATGTTCTTTCCTTGCACACACACATGCACGCACTACCCTTAAATGTATAATTGCCAGGCAAACAATTTACTCTACATCAATAAATATTTAGGCAAAGCCTCACATTATTAACTAAACACCACAATTCGGCATTCAATAGGCTTAGGCTGGTGTCATTTTCAAGCACGAGCGAGATTTTCATTCCAATGAAGGGATATATTTGCATGTGTGTGGGTGTGTTTGTGTTTGTGTTTTTATTCCTCAAAGTAATTAAATACGTTATGTATACGCAACAGTGAATACTACTTACTGCGTGGGGAGCTGTTTCTTTGGGTTACCCTCTGAAAGATAATTGAATTTTTCAAGGCCTTAGAGCTGGAGAGATGAAGCCCACATCACACACGCTCATTTTAAAATTCTTCTCACGTACGCGTCTTAGCCAGCCAATATATATTCCCCCATTCCGTTGAGCCAGGAGGTGATTGCTGTTGGTGTTGTGTGCGCCTTTACCTCAAGGCAATTACCTTCTTTAATATTCGAAGGGATGTTAAAATTCGTAGCGAAGGGAAGTAAAAGATATCCCTTCCATATAGGCAGTCGCTTGCGTCAGGATGATTGCTCTGGCAATGAATGCATCATTGAGTTTCGCAAAGGAAATGTGCAAAAAGGATGACGCAAAAAAAATGTAATGATGGTGACATGACATTTAATGAGCCATGAAATGGAGCCGCTATTCGTGAGAGTGGGGAAGGGGATGTGTGAAGTGTTTTTTAGTTACTTTTTGGATGGTGAAAGGATATGTATTTTTATGCACTTTTAAATGTGCGAAGGTTTATGCTTGTGGGTTTTTTGAATTAAATTCTGAAGTACCTAAGGCTGGTCTGTTAAGGTGACTATTAGGGCTGATTGACTTTTGATAGTTATCCGTATGATAGGTTAGGTAAGGTTAGGTAGATGAAGATAATCAAGTGAGTCGCCGAAACTCTCGTAGAGTTACATGGACACGTAGCTATAACTTCTAGATTTAAATTTGTACCGGAGCATGTGAACGGTTTACTTATTTGCAGAGGCATTTCATGTTTGAGAAATTTTAAAATCAACACCACGTGTAACGTAAGACAAGACGATATGCAAACGATTGTAACCGGAGAAAGTATATAAATAAGTGTATCTAGATTTAGAGCGGCATTGTAATGGGGGATTTCCTTAAACAAAACCTTTTCACTTTTCTATGAGTTGGCCTTAGTCTGACGAAGCAAAAGATATTGAAACGTTCCCATCATTCTGTTGGCTTAACAAATAATTTTCCTTCCTTCATTTTTGGTTTTTCGTATTGGTGCCAGTTGAAGTTATTGCTACTTGGGGAAGTGGGCAATTGTTATCTCGAAACATTACTTTATATATGTACGGTTTTTTTTTTCATTTCAGTTTCATCTTTTTTATTAAAATCTTCTGTATTATGATCAACATATCTGCAAGAGCTGCTTTGGATCCATTAAACAAAATACTCTAAGTCAAAAAAGTGTGCCAAAACACATTGAAACAAACAAATACATACCCAAATCAATGGAATGTCAATCGTTTTTATCAGACTCTTCGCATTATATATTCTTTTAATATAAGCCTTCGGTCGAGGCTCTTAACAGGGTTTTCTTCTGTAATATTCATAAAAATAAACGTTTGTATTGCTTCAACTGGGAACAGAACCTGGAACGTTTGGAAGGTAGTTCATCGCCTAAGATACACAGTAGTCATAACGTTTTTAAGTCTTAATTCGTTAGATTCAGATTGACTTCATGCAAAGCTCTAACGAAACACCTTAACGTATGGTACATGTACCTACACACATCTCTGGAAGCTTAAAGACGACCTTACAGATGTTATACAATCATAACATCGGTTATGCTTGTGAATTTATCTGAAACAGGCTTCTACCCAAACATTCGACTGTAAAAATGCTCAACCTCCGCGCAGAAGAAGATATAAGGCTTACAGAAATAATTGCTTGTGGAAATTAAATTATATTGCTCTCTAGAGGAATAATTGTTAGTTGGAATGTTTCTGCTCTAAAATTGTTTAAGATTGCAAATTGGCTACACATATGTTTCCTGTTAAGGTCATGTTATTGCTATCATTGAAAATCCTCATTGTAAATTTTCTGTTACATTTTGATATTTTTTTAACAATTATATCATTGTCGAGTTGGTGTTAAAATTATGCGTTTGCATTTTAAAACGTTGCTCCAGTCTATGTTAGTAGGTCTGTATACCTTTGTGTTGAAATTACTTGCTCTGTATATTAAAATGTCACTTTGGATGATTTTGCAAGGGTATTCTGCGTCGCTGCCATAGTAGCATCAGTTAATAAGAAAAAAAAGTCAGACGTCTTCCATCAATTTATGGGTAAATTTGTAGTCCGAGAGAAAATAATCGTCTACAAGACAGATATATTGATTCCTTACAATGTAGTGCAGAACTAGTGCTTTATGCCTTTACAGACTCAGCTGCGATTCCATCAAGACCAATTTTATGATTATTGATCACAGTCGGCATATCTGCAACTGTAAGAGGTCAAAATGGGGGCTCATCGTGGTATTCTTTTCGTAGGATTTGTTACTTAATGGGGTACATAAAGTCCATTTACGTTGATGGTCATCCATAGATACAAATAGTGTGGCATTCACATCAAACAAATGCTGGTTGGTGTTGCTGTTTTGGCCGAATACTTCTATCATCATTCTATACAATTATTGAAGTGACCCTACATTCCGGAATTTAACTGTACTTTTTATATGGTTCGATAGGCTCAGTGGCGCGATAGTTAGTGCGATGAACTGCCGCGCAGAAGGTCCGGGTTCGATTCCCAGCCGTAGCAACACCTTAACGATTTTTCACTGGCCATCCTCTCGTGATAATCTGACAAATCACCCGAGTAGTATCAATTGTCAAGGAAAGTTTATCTCAAATTCGCCGTTCGGAGTCGGAATAAAATAGAAGGTCCCACCATCGTGCCAGAAGAACACACGCACACATGAATGGTTGTGAGAAAGCTCGGCCCTGGGTACTAACGAGACGCTTGCACCAAAAAATTGTTTTTTTTTTCTTAATTTTTTTTACATGGTTCCCGAATAAATCTTTTCCTTTGTTAGCTTATCTCAGCTGCGAACTTTAAGTGGATTAAGGTCAATTTCTACTTATGCGCCTCGCTTAATGCAAGATCTTCCTCTATCGCGTCCAAAGTGTGGCTGGGATTTGAAGACTCTACAATCTAAAGAATAGTTGTTTCCGAACCTAAAGGAGCAGTAAGAATTATCCATTGTCATGCTGCGCATACTCCATAAATACTTTCGCATGTGGCTTCGAGATCGATGCATAAGTGGTGGATACCGATTTTGACTTCTTGGATTACATTCTTCAGTCATATTTTCATCAGACCCAATTTTACTTATTTTAAATACAAAAGTTATACAAACGTTTTGTTAAGGAATAAGGCTTTCGCAATGCATCTCAAAATCTTTTTGCCCCGTGGGAGCGTGATTATGTTTGCAAATTTGGGATTCTACAATGCGTTCGCTAATCTCTTCAAAGGGTGAGACTTCTTACCTAATTCTTGCACGTAAAACAAATCCGTATTCAAATAGTCTCTGTTTTTAGTTCATTATAACAAGGACCGTGGTAGATGTCACAGTTGTTCAATCTCCTTTTGCATGGTCAATTCTATCGTATTTCTTAAATGGTGTTGATGAAGTAACATAGTGAGCCCGTCTTAATGTAGTTGTAACAATGTACAAAAATAAAAGCCTCCAACGCCCAAATCTCGTTTTAGAGCTGAATTACTGCGGCCAATCCGAAACACAAAATAAAATACAGGGTAGCTGAACAAAATGCTTTACAAACAAATAATATATAAAATTTTTAAAGATTTGATATTTTTATCAATTGGGATAATGAAACATAAATTTGGATTGTACTCCATTCTCGCGTTAGAAATTTCTTTCTAATGAAGAGTTTGGAGCAAGTTTTGAAGCTATGGATGGATTAAATTTTATCGATTAGTTCGATTTCCCTAAGCTGAGAGGATGTTCTTTTGGATTGAGCTCGTCAAATGTCTGACTCATGCTGACGTAAGCTTTGCTTTTTTAAGATCCCCACAAAAGAAGTCCGGAGGGATCAACTCTATAGATCTTGGGGGCCATCCGATGTACCCTTCTTTTGCAACACAATATTGGGCATTTTTGTTGAAGAAATTGCATTATTTGATTTGCAGTTTGCATTAGCAAACCGTCTTGTTGTAACTTTTACCACTGCAACTATTTGTGGGTCGGATAAAAGTATTCCAACCTCCCGGAAACATTCAATATAAAAAAATAACTAAGGCAAGGCGACAGACACACTATCCTGTAACTTCCTAAATATAGTTCTTGAGAAAATTGTGCAAAATCCTGATCATCATAGTCCTACTCTACGGCGTTAAAGCATGGATCGTATAAAAGTAATATATACGATTATCCAAGATCCGGCGATTAGATTCTCCTCGACTGTTTCGTCTTCTCTGAAGAAAAACATCCCAATGACGGTTTTGGTGCAAACGAGGCCCAAAGAGTTATTTTTTTGCTATGCTTTGGATGCACAATGGACTTCGATATCGAAATGCTGAAATTTCACTCTTTACCGTAGCCAAAGAGTGTGAAATGGTCTTTGCCGGGCATTAACATTTTCTTCCTAAAACTAGGTTCAGTGTTACTCATTCGAGCGACTGGTTGGCCCTTATTTCAACAGACGTGGATGGCCTATCGGAAAAAATCCTTGAGTCCATTGCACCTTTTATGCGCCGCAAGGTGGTTCGTTCCACTGTGGTTTCTCGGCTATATAGGCGGCAGCTGTATTTTTTTTTTTTTTCATGTTTGCAATCCTGTTCCTATCCAACATATTTTCTGTATCGCGGTTATATCTGCCCCGTACTACACGATGAGAGATTCAAGTTTTTGAATAGCACCAGGTATTTGTTCGTAGTCGTTACAGGTCGGGTTGGCATTTAATGGGATCCTTATTTCATGTGTGGGTGCGTTTGGCTAGTGGTTTGTGCTTTGGACTCCTTAGCGAGGGGCCCTGGTTCAAATCTTGAAAATTACACCACCTACGTTCTTTTCATCTTCTTTCTTCTCTATCTCTTGCGAAAGTCTGACAAACATCCAAGAGTAACACTGTAGTGTGAAACTTCTCAAATTTTCATTCGGATTCGGCATCAAACTGGAGAATCTATTCTTTGTGGCAAAAATATTTCTTAGAACATAAATATGAAACGAGAAGCTTGGTTTGAGGCATACAGTGCCTCAAACCAAGCTTCTCGGCTGTAAATTCCAGATATTAATTTCTTTTTCACTTCTAGTTTACAAGATATCCATAGGCCCTAAGTATCCAATACGGAATGGAGCTCTCCCATACCATAATGGCTTCCTAAGTTGGTAGAGGCAGTTACTCGCTAAAACCACCCAAGAAAACTCACAATGAAACATAATATAATGAATAAAGATGTCAGAAGGCTGAAGAGATAAGGAGATATGGTGCTTTCCAAAAATCTCATTTACTTCTCTTTACATTTTTCTCATGGGTATGGCTGAATAATCATTTGAGGAAGAAAACATTTGTAAAAGTAACCTCCAAGAAATAGTATCATATTGGGACCACAACAACCCTGCTTAAAAGCCATGTAGGATATTTTTAGGATACGTATCCCTCTATAAGTGAAACATTCATAAGCTCGTCCAACTAAATTTCACTCAGTACCAGCTAGAAAAGTTGGCATTCCCAAAGCTCTTGTTAAGTACAATTTGAATACTCTCATAATTTAGGTCAGGACTTGAGCTCCAATGTACAAAATTATCAACCAGTTATTATTCGAATCCTAAACACAGCTCAAGCCGATAGGCCAGCATCATTTCAAATCGATTTTGATAAATAATTTCGCTGAACTTATCTACCTGCATTAATGCCTACTAAGGATAACGTCACATGCAAGCCTGGATAAGCCTCAAAACATAACGAACTCTGCACGCAAATATATTCCAAATAATTTATGTACATTACCCTCTCCAACTAATTTCGCTAGCAGTTAATTCAAATGTTTGCGTGCAATAAATTCCGCAGACAAAGCAAAAGGATGCGAGGAGAGTCATCCGAGGACGAGAATAATGTTAATTTCCATTGTGCAATACCCGAGGACTCGTTGAAATTTAATCCACTTTCGATGAGTTTCACATTGTACTCGACGTTCTGTCCTGTATCGGTATCCGTGTTATTTTAACTGTACCGCTTGTTCAATCAAACTGCTTTAAGCGAAATCGAAATTAACGAATTTTTAACAATCAAGCCGACACGGAACTAGCAGCAGGCCAGGCGCATATTGTGCGCCCTCGAAAACTTTGCGAACTCGTTCAGTTTTTAATTGTATTGCAAATCGACTTATAGTGAGGGGGTGGATGGCAAGGGGCCTGGGAAAACTTTGCCAATATATTCGCTTTTTAATTGTAAGGACGATTGAGTTGATTACGAAGTGATGCTTGCTGTGATGGTTATCGTAAAAGGATTATTTCAACAATGCCGATAGGCATTTATCCATAAGCGCTTTATGTGGTATGATGGGAATTTGTATCTTGCAAAGGAACTCAAGAGGCACACAAGTGTAAATCGATGGAAAAAATGAGCAGTAAACATGCAGATCAAGAGGTCAAATATAAATATACCCGATGATATATTATCTAATGAAATAAAACAGATGAAAACCAAGTTTTTTGAAAACAAAAAATTAATCCTAAGGCGAAGGGCTGGCATTCGCTGAAATAGCCTGCATGGTGTCATAGTAAATGTTAGCGAGGCGGACATAGAAGGAGTATCTGCTTCCAAACATACTAACTGTTATTGGTTCTACAAAGCTTGAATGTCCTGGCGCAATGAAATAAGCCCATCTAGCTTGTCGTGACCAATATAATTATACATTTACGCAGTAAATGAAGGTAAGAATAAATATATGCAGGCAACTTGAAAGAAATTAAACATAACTAAGCAAAATATTTAATCAAGCCTAAACTTATCTCAAGGTCAAACCAGGCTACAATAGAAAAAAACAAAATTTAAACAAAATTTGCTGCCATCAGTAATGCGACGGAACTTGCACATAGAAAACCAAATGTAAAAACGTATGCTCAAGCTACAGTATCCGGTAACGCTCATAAAAATTGCTCACCTGACCCGTTTTTAACGTTTTTAACGTTTCAAAACTTGAATAAACTTATTTTAGATAGCTAAGTTAAGCTTGAAAATGGTGTTAGCAACAGACGAACTGCACCTTCAACATAAAAAGATTCCTTAAAATTCTGACGTAGAATGCCAATGGCCTTTGGCACATACTTGGAGAGCTTGAATAGCTTAAAAAAAATTTATGGCGCTACAGGGTCGTTAGTACCCATGGCCTAATTTTTTTCTCACAACCATTCATGTGTGCGTGTGTACTTCTTTGAACGATGGCGGGACCTACTGATTTTTGCCAAATCCGAAAGGCTAAATGGAGATAAGCTTTTAGTGACAATTGATACTACTCGGATGATTTTTCAGATCATCACGAGAGGAGGGCCAGTGAAAAATTGAAGGTATTGCTACGTCTGGGAATCGAACCCAGACTTTCTGACGGCAGTTCATCGCACTAACCATCGCTCCACTGAGCCCGATTATCTTGAATTGCTTATGCCAGAAAAAGATAACAACGGCTGTTTAATATAGAAAAGCTTATCTCAACTTCTCCGTTCGGAGTCGGCATAAAACAAGAGGTCCCACCATCGTGCAAGAAGTACATGAATAGTTGTGAGAAAGCTATGCCCTGGGTAATAACGAGCCAAATATTTGTATTTTTTTATTTGTATTGAACATTCGACTGATTTTTAATTAAAATTCGATGCAATGCAATTTTCCTCTATACTTAACAAAAGCAGAAAAAAATATCTCACCTGACCCAGTTTTTTTTCGATTATTCTCTTAAAACTTGAGGAACAAGGCGAAACGAATAAACTTATTTTCGACAGGCTAGTTAAGCTTCTTAAGAATGTAACCTCAGCAACGTTTGCCGGATCCACAAAAAAGGAGACCCTCTAAAATGCGTCAACTACAGAGGCATAAGTCTCCTCAATATCGCCTACAAGATTCTATCTGCTGTAATATTTGAACGCCTGAAACCGTTTACCAACAACCTGATCGGCCCTTTCAGTGTGGTTTGAGGGCAGGAAAGTCTACAACTCATCAAATTTCCACACTCCGCAGACCCTGGAAAAAACATAAGAAGTCCAAATCGATACCCACCACCTATTTTAAAGCCGCATGCGACAGCATTTATAGAGACGAACTATACAGAGCCATGTCTAGTTTTGGTATACCGCCGAAACTCGCCCGTTTGTATAGGCTGACGATGGAGAAATCTCGCTGCTCCATCAGGGTCGGAAATGACCTTACCGACACATTCAAACCAAAAATCGACTTAGGCAAGGCGATGCGCTGTCATGTGACCAAAAATATGTACACTAGTGGTTGTACGCCGACGAATGAGGGCATGAATGAGTATATGCTGTCAACACAAAAGCACACACAACATCGATGAATCGGACAGAACGTCACTAATGACAGATATAGCTTTGAGGTAGTACGGGACTTTGTCTATCTCGGATAGCTATATACGATGACAACAACTTCTCGTCAGAAATTAAACGAAGAATTACTCTTGCCAACTGCTGTGTCTTCGGGCTAAACGGGCAATTAAGTAGTAATGCCCTCACTCGAACTACAAAGGAGATCCTATATAAGACTTGCGCAATAGCGCAAGTTAGTTAGTAAGTAACCAAATTCGTTACAATGGGGCTCAGTTGATACTCGGATAGAGGATACGATATTGTCCTGTATTTTCCCATCTGACGTATTCATTAATACCGACTCTTAAGAATTTGTGCTAGATAAATGGTGGTCCAACCAGTGGTCCAGAGTCACACCTAAGGTCAAGTTGTTTGCCAAAATTAATTTGACATTTCATTGTTTCAGTGTTTGGCAAATTCAATAATGGAGAGGTACACAGTTGAGCAGCGCGTTAAGATTGTTGAAGCTTGGGCGTTCAAGAAGAAAACTTTTAGTTATTTTGTTGGTCAGCATAATCGACCAAATATGTCGGGTACGTTCTGCGGAAAACATTGCTGTTTTTTGCGATAGTGTGGCAGAAGAACAGTCCACCTCGATTCGTCGTCGTGCCCAAAAATTGAACATTTCACGAACAAGGTTCAATAGACTCAAAAGCTGAAGCCTACTTATGACAGAAGTGAATGGCGACTTAACAAAGAAAATCATCTTTAGCGACGAGTCACACTTTTACCTCAGTGGATTCGTTAACAAGCAGAATAGTTGCATTTTGGAAAATGGTATTCCACGAGTGATTGTTGAAAAGCCGATGAATCCACAATGAGTGACTGTTGGTGGCCGTATTTCGAATATGAGGTCAGTCAAGTAGTTGCCGTGTATGGTGTTCGCTATCGCGAGATGATAACGGACTTCTTGTGGCCAGAAATTGGAATATAGACCTGGACAATATGTGCTTCCGTGTTATCTACGTGTTATGTACGTCAATAAGCCAAGAACAATTCAAGAACTAATGGATGAGATAAGTCGGGACATTAACTATATTGAACCTCATGTATGTCTTAGAGTCATTGATAATATTGATGGTGTTCGCTATCGCGAGATGATAACGAACTTTTTGTGGCCAGAAATTGAGGATATGGATCTGGACGATATGTGCTTCCGTGTTATCGCACGTCGGGGGCGACATTAATTGGCCACCACGATCATGTGATTTGACACCATTGGAAAGAAAAATTCAAGAACTAATGGATGAGATAAGTCGGGACATTAACTATATTGAACCTCAATTATGTCTCAGAGTCATTGAAAATATTGATGGTGTTCGCTATCGCGAGATGATAACGAACTTTTTGTGGCCAGAAATTGAGGATATGGATCTGGACGATATGTGCTTCCATGTTATCTCACGTCGGGGCGACATTGATTGGCCACCACGATCATGTGATTTGACACCGTTGGACTGACGTACATATAACGTCAATGAGCCAAGAACAAGTCAAGAGCTAAAGGATGAGATAAGTCGGGACATTAACTACACTGAACCTCAATTATGTCTCAGAGTAATTGAAAATATTGATGACCGATATTTTGTTTCACACAAAATTGTCATAGATCCTTCTATTATAATAAACAATATTAAGACAATTCTCTGTAAACTTTTTATTTAATTTACAATTTCGTACGTTTCGTTGGACCACCCTTTAGGAATTATATCACGTTTATATACCACAGCGGTCTACAAGGGACGAAATCGAAGTTAGACGGATCCCAAGTTCTCCGAGTATAATTAAATGCTTGTTAATGCTTCATATAGGTTACGGCGCCAAAAAGCCTTGGTTCGTGTATTTTAAAAAGTTAAAATTTTACTAAATTTTTTTAAAAAGATACGAAAACTACCAAATTTGTAATTAAATTATGAAAAGACCATCAAATTCCTAAAAATAAGGGACTTCCTTAAAGGGTTTACATGCAGGCCTGGGACTATCGCAAATGCTCAATGGTAAATTTTCTGTTCTCATAACTACACATTGAGCAAAACAAGCGTCTGCTTTAGCGAGAATATAAATCAACACGTCCTTGTAGTAAGACAAATCAGGTACAAGTGATGGTTATTGATTGGCAAAAGCACCTTTCCCGCAAAACTCTCCCTTGGATCTATTATGACCAATTTGTCATTCAAAATTGAATATAGCATGCCTCAGGACACACAAGGCACAATATTCCCATTTACCCGCACACCCACATACAACGTTAGGTGGGATTAATTATTTCACTTTGTCAACAATACCCGTGGCACACGTTGACGAAGGTCGGTTCAAAGTATCGGTGTCTGGTCATCTTTGTAATGTTTGGTTCGCTTCTTTGTGTGCTCACGTACAAATGAATATCCCGCGGGCACGTATTCGAAATACTGGATATTGAATCCAGCACTCGCGCTGAGTTTATAACCGCCCTCCACTTTCAGTTACGTTCATCCACTGAAGGACCTCTGTTGTATGGTTTAACGTTTTCCCGATGTTTAATTACACTCCGGTACAATGTCACATGCTTCGAAAATCAAAGGTAGATATGCGAAGCGCTTTAGGGACAAACGCTTCTCGGACATATACGGATATGACCCATCTAAGGGAAACCCTTTTGAGCAAAACAAAAATCTTTTTTTTTTTTGTTCTCTCCTCAAGAGGATATATTCTGAGAGTGGACACATCAAAGAGAACATCCGCAGACCACCGTGCCGCTGAAATGGATGGGGAGATGCAAACGAAACTAGAAAATGAAATCATATCCCACTGTGATTTAGTTTTTTTTTTTTTTGCAAAAATATCAGTTGCCAGTCAGAAGAGCGGAAAGGGTATTTCCTGTTTTAATTTTGACGACCAAGGACATTACTCCGTTGACGCCTTTCATGGGTATTCATTCTGTTTACTCTGTGTGTGGTCGGAGTGCTCGCCTTGGATAAGCCAATTCATGATGGATGGTCAACATTTGCACAGAACATTGTACTATACCCTGCGCATTTCGGAGAAAGGACCTTCATGTGCTGAACCTTAGTCTACCATCATACTCTGCTCCCGCTTGACGTTGAGATGAAAAGTGCCAACGATAACGACAAAGCCACTAGCCTTGCCGCAGACCCGACCAAAGGATATGAGACAAAAATTAGTAAATAATTGTTTTGTGATGAAAGAACGAACTGGAAATTATAAATTCATCCGAAAGGGGGCAGCAGTGCGGTGGCAGCTGCGGTCGCCATGTCATAGGGAATTAAGTTAAAACACTTATTAGCATTTTATGAAGTTTTTGTTAGAGCGCTAAATAAGGAACTACCACGTTATGTGTTTCCCATGAAAAACAAATCCCCTGGAGTAGAAGACGAGCTCTGCTTCAATTCTGGGTTTTCGCTGTGTGTGAGTGTTGTTTTTTCGTTGGTATGCCTTATTTATATTTTTAAGTGATTAATGATCCTTTTAAGACCGGCGAAACCATGTGACAGCTCGTTTGTATGCTAATTACAGTGGTCGGGAATAAATTATGCTAAACAGAGTACTGCTTATCTTTATTTTCATCGGAAGGATGGTTTCCGGTGTAGTTGTTGTTTTTAACTCCAAATTTGAAATTCTTTAGAGAAACAACCCATTTGTGGCCAGACCTATGCGAAAAAAGATAATTAAAAACGGAGACAAGTGGCAACAAATTCAGAACATTTGTTTGAAATTTGAATGAGAAGAATGTGTGACTTACAGACGCAGCAGGAGGAGTACAGTCAAATTAGTCAGTTATCCTTTTGCTTATATTTTCTATGCGTATTCAAATTATTGTTGACTTACAGTTCCTGATGACAATAAGCTATTTAAGTTAGCCGGCGTAACCGTTTGATGTGTAGACCAGAAGTTTAATGGATACCGACGACCGGGTAATACGAATAAACAAAGGTGAAATGCATTGCAAGGACTATAGTCAGGCAGTAATTTATTTACGAAGTCTACGATATGGCTGCGAATCCGATTAATATCGCATTAAAATTTAGTAGACCAAGAGGTAGATAGCTATCACGTGGAGACATCCGAGCGCCTAGTACCTATACCTAAACCGTAGTTAGGGTCTCAATCATTGTGTAAAGCCTTTGAAGCAGCGGATGAGAGCGGGGTTTGTTATGGTTTGTGCTAAGGGTTAACTTCCCAAAAATGAAAAAAAAAACTCCATGATAAATGATAAAAGGCCAACACTGTTTGCATCTGCACCTGGGAATGTGAGATCATTAAACAGAATAGGTGCAGGCATATAACTAGCGGAAGCCTAATCTGCTACAAAGCAGACTTTACTGCCATCTTTGGGACGACAGAAAAGGGGATGAACAACGGACTACAGACCGCGTTATATTGAGAATAAACATCGACTTAATGGCTGTTGATTTTTTATAAGTGCCAGAAAGTCTTATGTTTCCAAGAAATTAGCAAACGCATTGCAACAATCCGCATCAATTTCCAATTCGCCTTATGTCCGCTCACACTCCGAAGGAGAAAAAAGATGATATTGCTAAAGACTGCTTCTACAGCTCCTTGACAAAACTTATGAGCGACTACCGAAGTCCGATGTTGCATTAGCGCTGGCAGATTTCAACTCAAAGGTAGGAATAGGAGACATCAATAGCAGTATTGTTCAAAAACACTGCCAACATTACAAATGTCTGTCTGCTTACTAACTAACTTAAGTGGCTCTGAAGTCTGGAATGATCCTAGGCCTCAAACATCATGCCCCTCCAATTAGACCGGTTCTTAACTAATAGCCTCCAGTTGCGCACTCCAAGTTGGTTTAGGTCGGTTTCCAATTGTGCGTGCTACTTAAGGTGAGTTCTTCCTCTACTACGTCCGACGTCTTGCTGGGAATAGAAGCCTCTCCGAGCCGGAATAATGGTTTCCATTCGTTCTACATGCCCCAGCCGTCTTAAACGTCCAATTCGGAATTTTTTGACCATGGGAATGTCACTGTACAGATCGTATAATTCTTGGTTGAATCTTAATCTACGTCTCCATAGCCCGTCAACGCAAACGGGACAGAAGATTTTTCGAAGACTTCTCCTATCAAAACGACCAAGGTCCATGCTTCATCGCCGTAGAGCAGGACTGGGATGACCAGGGTTTTATATAGGACCTCCTTACTAGTTCGAGTGAGGACTTTACCACTGAATTGCCTTCTTATCCCAAAGAAACAGCGGTTCGCAAGAGTAATTCTTCGTTTAATTTCTGACGAGATAAAGTCCCGTACTACCTCAACGTTATATCTGTCAATGGTGACGTTCTGTCCAATTCGTCGATGTTGTGTGTCCTTTCCTTTTGACAGCACATACTTCGTTTTGCCCTAATCTACTGCTAAACAAATTTTAACGATTCATTCTCTATACTAGCAAACGTGGCTATGGCATCACCGTTGAGTCCTAATAATGATGTCAATATCGTCGGCGTATGCTAGTAGTTGTACCGATTTTTGGAAAATTGTGCCCCTGGTATTCGCTCGGGAGTTTTGCACAATTCATCGCCTTGAATAAATTCTTTTTTGGTATCGAATGTGTCGGTTAGGTCTGTTCCTACCCTGATGGACCACCGAGATTTCTCCATCGTCATCCTACACAAATGGACGAATTTGGGCGGTAAACCAGAACTAGACATGGCTCGATATAGTTCGACTCTATAGATGCTGTCGTTTGCGTCTTTGAAATCGATGAATAGGTGGTGGGTATCGATTTGCTACCCTAAAGGTAACTCCACTTAAGTAAGTATCGGCTTGGTCTGATACTTATTAAAACGATTTTTATGTCTCTGTAATCAGTTTTCACATTTTATGGCTGTCTCCACAAAGGTTTCCAACGTGAAGCCTCTCAACTGAAAAATATCTGCCAACAAAGGATTCTTACAAAACGCATGTTCATGTCTCAGAGCAAAACCCACTGAATAATGGCACAAGCGATGTTACGCAATTCCCATCATCGCTTTCTGGCAGTCCAGATTTCAACCTGTCGTACTTCAAGCTTACCTTGGTTGACTTGAAACCAAATTATATGACAGTCCTAAGCTGAAGTTGAATAGTTCTTACATTCTTGAGGTAAATTCTGAAATAGATGATTATTCAGAGCTTGTCAGGTCATGCTGTTATGACCAGACTAGCTTCATTACGTACATTTCTGTCTTCTCAAACAAACATTTAACCATTTGCACAAAGGCTGACCAGCCCTTAATCTCCTGCGAAAATCCTAGGAAAAACTAAAAGCATTGCATTCTTAGTCAGCACATTTTTAAGGAGTTATTATCTATCCGTGCACACAAAATTAAATAAAATGTCCACATACAAATAAAATACCTTAAGCACAAAAATGAAAATAGGAACCCACTTTATGGATGCCTTTGTACCTTGTGTGTACGGATGGCTTCACAACCAATCCGTCCCATTATGGTGTAGAAAAACGTTTGTTACCTCTACTTGGGACGATTTTCTTTTATTGCATAAGTTATGTCAGCTTCAGGTTCATACAGTTCTTCCATTAACATAGCTTGGAAGTACTTCCGGAGATTTTGAGTCATAGGTGGCAATGGTGGTCGGTGGCGTTTACGTATATTTTTTTTTTACTCGGTTCCTTTGTGTGCCCCTTCTACGAAAATTTAGGGTGTTTTGTGGGCAGCACACGTGGCATTGTGGTTTTACTTTTTAGAAGCGATTTAAGGTTCAAATACAGGGGTTACGACCGAGCTTTAGGTTATATTTTAAATACTTAAAATTAAAGGTGACTGTTTATTTATATATTAGGGTATTTTCTGACCTCTTGGATTGAAGGAATTCAGAAGAATTTGGAAATGGATTTTTGATCTGAATTCTGTTATGCCACATGTATTCATAAACTGTCTATTTCCATCAGCAAACTGTTCGCCAAAATGAGCAAGATAAGCGTTATAAACGCTTCAGGTCTGCTTCTACGAAGAACTTTACAAAACTTTTAGCGCGTGCCAAAATTCGATTGAAACGAATATATTCTAATTGACTACGTTGCGCAATCAAATGCCACTATAGGGTGTACATTAGGTTCCTCATCCAAACATTCATAAGGGGACGGGTTTGGCTGGCTAAAAAAAAAACGGAAAATCGATTGAATACATTTTTATAAAGAAAAGCTACGCATCCAGTATTCTGGATGCTTGAAAAATTGGTGTTCATATAACTCTTACAATTTAATGCACTTAAGGTGCAGTTTAAGGTAGAAAATCACAAGCAAAATCCCAAAAGATCAAACCTAAGCAGAATGCGTAGCCATTAATCTCTTTAATTATCCCATACCGCAAGTATCACGAGGCCAGTGATGATCCGAACGTAATACACCCTTTTAATAGTTCGATGATAAAGAAAAGATGAGATTACTGATGTTATAGGATCCAAAGTATTTAGGAAGACAGAAAGACATCGAAACGCTCACCACAACAGAAGCACATAAAAAAAACAAGCCACATAATAATGATTTGGTAAAGGATGAAAAACGAAGGGCATATCCCCTACCAGCAAGGAAATTCCCTAAAAATTGGTGGATGGCCTCCGCACTCCATACGGGAATATATTCACAAGCTGATTTTCATATATTTAAAAGCAATAATTTCCACATTTGCTAAATACTTTCCATTTTTGTGAATAATCAGGCAGTGGTAACCTTCCGAAACAACATTTTTCAGGAATAATGCTTTTGCGATGAAAACTTGGCAGCACCTTTGGGATGTGTTTCAGGACACACCCCAAGTAAACTGACACATTTCAGTAAAGGAAAGTAAAATTTTCTTTCTTTTTGTGGTTAGGAAAGTGGGCGGTAGGAGCACTATTCTAAGCATTTTAAAATTTCACTACTGAACTTATAATTCATTTAGTAGTACAGATTTAAGTAAGCACTGGAATATCACTTTAGATAAGTGTTTTAATTTTATTATCCAATTTCTCAAAAAATGCGTTAAATCAACAATTTTTGACAGCTACGCGTTGAATTTCTTCCGAAGTTGTCCGTCCAAGAATTGTAGCTGAATTTTTAAAATGCGATTCTAACCCTCATTTATTTTGCTTCGTAAATGGTATTTCTAAAGCAAACTGAGATCCGCTTGGAACTGATTGCCTCAATACAATACAAAATAAAAAAAGCTTCCGCCTCATCATCATCAGCCTCAACATCTACATGTAAGATTCTGCCGCTTAGAGGGCTCAAAATGCTCAGAGGACTGGAAAACGAATTCAAAAGGACATATTCAAATTCTGAACAGATATCAGGAGTCAGCTGTATCTTCTGGCTACATACTGCCTCATATTGACTATAAAAAACAATTATCCTGGATCTTTCCAAGCAGAGAGGAGTGTGTGAGGAACGAGTTGGGCCCCAAACCCATGGATGGGAATAAACACTTCTGCAAAATTTTACACGGTGCAGACTAACAATCTTCGACTTTCAAGCAGACTTTCAAAAAGCACTCTATATTGGCGACGATAGTCGAAATTACCAACCACCTGACCTAAATGAAGTGAGGTTAGCAAAATTTAAAGTAAAGGCAAACAAGGCTACCGGAAATGACGGCATTCCGCAGAGCTATATTAAACCGGTGGAGATGTGTTGGTATGTATCGTTCACCAAGTCATAATCAACATTTGGTCGGATGAAAGTATGCCTGAAGAAATAAATCCAGCATCGTTTGCCCGATTCACAAAATAAGAAACCTTCTGAACTGCGTCTTCTCAACATCGCCTACAAGATCCTATCTGCCGTAACATGTAATCGCCTGAAACCGATTACCACCAATCCAATCAACCATTATTACCTTGATTTTAGGCGAGGAAAGCCCAAATACAAATAAACATTTTTTCCCAACAGGCTCGTAAGTACCCAGGGGCTATTTTTCTCACAACTATTTTATATCAACCTAAATACCAAGTTGGAATGTGGTGTGTATTATCTTACATTCAAGATCTCATCAAACCCAAAAGAACGTGGTGGACAAATTCCCACTAAGTGCGTAGGGTTTCGGATCCTCATGCAGATATACGACCCATTGGGAATGTTGGCGAGTTTCCTGTTATACGCAAAAGTCTTAATCCAGGAAGTCTGGCGCGCTGTCATTGATTGGGACAGCAAAATTCCACAGGAGCTGCACAAAAAAATGGTTGCACTGGACACGCCTGTTACCAATTCTTTAAGTAGTATGGATTCCGATTTTATATTTCCTCATAATTATTCGACTATTCATAGGTGCAAATCCATGTCTTTGTTGATGATAATGAAGATGGATTCGAAGCAGTTGCATATGCCAGATTAAGACAATTTAATTGAATGCAACCTGATCGGAATTAAGACCAAGCTCGCTCCGCTCAAAAACCTCCTTATTTGTAGACTAGAGGTGCAGGCAGCTCTCATCTGATAACATTTCGGGAACAAGTCTTCTGGTCCCAATCGAAAACTCTGCTGAAGTCTGATTATCACCGATATTGAAAATTAGTTGCGGTTTGAATGAGCAAAACTCTTTATATCAAGTCCACCAGACCCAGTTTGGGCCAAAGAAGAATCCACAGACAACATCACTCAGAAGAACTGCGGGCCCAGTTAGCTGGTATTCACGTCGATAAGGTAAAACAAGTCTTTCAACCTAAACGTTTCTTTTAGTGGTTCGTACTACTGACAAACTTTACATCTATAACCACCAAATGTACGTTTTACCGCCCGGATGGGTGAGAACTGGGAGCGGCTTCTTCGCTCCATGAAAACCATTTTGTATAAAACTTCTCTTAACCGTAATCCTTAAGGCGAGCTGACGAAGAGTAGTCTATTGGAAGTAGAGTTGCTGACTATGATTTCTATTCACCGAGAGAACGATGGAGGTATCACACCGTATTATTTGTTGTTCGGTTAGTCATATGAATCGAAGCCATGGGCAGTATTCAATGACGAAGATGAAAAAGTTCTACGAAAAAAACTGTCTAATATTCCAGAGATACGCACAACGATTTTTGAAGCGGTTGTCTGCTGATTATCACGGGATGCAACGCACCAAACGGTTTATACCAGTAGATCCAAAAAGGAATGATGATACAAAGATAACTTCGTAAAGAGTTTGGACAAAGTGTTTTCCGAAGCAGGTCTGCTTTACAGTTTTTAATTCTTTTCAAGTTTCTTTTGAAATGTTCACAAAATGTTGGCTACTTGGATCCTTTTGTAGTATCCTTCTCAATCTGCCAGATTCTATTGCAGAATTTCTCAAAAAGCCTTTCTTTTATCTGTTCTGTTTTTTTTTAAGCGTACAAGACTATGTTTGGAAGAATCTTCTTTTGTACCCTTACTGTTAGAGTATCCTTATAGATGGTGACAGTTTCATTCATACCTAGATATCAATATCTGATTGCAGGTGTTACATCTAAAGGCGTGAGGCTGTTCCTTTCTCCCTTAAAATAATTACATTCTATCTATACGTTACAGATTCAACAAGAAAAGTAGATAAAGAGCAAATGCTTACAAATGGTTCGCCATGCCAACACCATAACAGGACTCATAGAAATCCATTTAAATTACGTAACAAAATTCGATTTTCTACCGCTCCGCCATTGCTTACAAAACTGGATAGCATTGCATATTTAAATATCTGCTGGGACCAAAAAAAAATAAAATAAAATAAAATGAACGAAAAAAATGATTGTTCTGAATTGAGGACATGCATCCGTTACGAGTTCAAAGTTCTCTCGAAACACTGATAAAGCAACACAGAGCATAGAGCAGAAGTACACTGACACGAATCGAGAACATCCATAAACAAATAAATTTTCCAAAAATCAATAACACGTTTTATGGTGGAATGGTATTTTTGTGTTGAATGGCAAAATTCAGCAACATCCTGTCCTATGGAAATAAAGCTCTCCCCCGAGGATGAAAATTGATGGGCTTGGAGGTTTTTTTTTTTTGTCGATGCATGTTGGGGTTGCAGTTGTAGATACACTGCAATGGGACATAAATCTCTATGCAGAGAAGTAGCGGCATGGCTATCGAGATATGTAATAATATTTTGGAGAATAAAAACAAAACAGGACCCTTGTATTTACATGTATGATTTCTGATGAACATCATAGATTCAATTATTGCAGTGCTGTTACATGACGGCGTGAATTGGCATATTTTCCTAACACATGCTACAGTTTCTGTGTTTTTTTGAAAGAGGCCTTGTGTTGTGTTTTTAAAAGCAATGATAGCAATTTCTTTTCTTTTTTTCGAAATGGACATTTTTAGCTTGGATAAATATTTGAGTGGGGTAGTTATTTTTAAGAACAGCGAATACCCAATGGAGCGTGCTGCAATTTCAGCGAATATTTGCTCAACATATTGAACATTTACTTGGTTGGCAATGAAATGAAACGAACGCATGCAAAATCGGACTGATGCATACCAACTCTGACTCTCTCGCCTGGTGCTTAGTACTGTGAGTTTTGATAGTACATTTGGTAACCTGTTGCCTGATCCTTAGCCAAAGAAGTTGTGACAACTAAGGCATTCGAAGAAGTTTATATTAGTGGGGCCTAGATATCCTGTTTAACTGTAAAAAGTGGAAATTCCTGACAGATAAGGACAATACGTAATTAAAAAAAAACTCAAGGATTGTGGTGGTCAAATTGGAGCAATATGGGAATGTTGGAGATGTGAGACGTTCGGACAAGTCGCATTTTGTATGATGGATCGAAAACATCCAGGTCGTTAGGCAAAGCGTTGCAACCGATCATGAAACATCAACATGACGCCGTTCAACACAGTTTGGCATGCGAAGATTCATCGATTGTTGAGGAAATATCTGCACCTTTTCGCTCACAAGATCCAGTTGCTACAACAGCTCAATCCTGGTGACCCAGCAGAACGTATGGGGTACTGCAGAACTGTCCTTAATATCTCCGAGAATGACAAAGTATTTTTTGAAAATTTTATGATGAGAGACAAGTCACATTATCTATCATCCGAGCGAGTTTGTGAAAAAACAAAATTGCAGAAGGCATACACAATACCAGCAATTTTCATTAACGCCTCTTACACTTACATCGTGTAACTTGCAGAAGAGATTATAAAGCCATACAGATGACGTATTGAGAACAAAAAGAAGAAACTTTTGCTCACCAGCTTCAAGGTACGGGCGGGCGGTATGCACGTACAAACATGAGAAACGAGATCCAAATATAAGGCGGGCTGTGCTAGTATGACCCGCCATGAAACAAATTTTCTTGTATGCAGTGCTTATGACTCTAAAATCTTTGCTTGTAGGTAAGCGTAAGACATATGGTCATATTTCCTAGAAAATAATGCGGGTGTCAGCGCTACTGTCAATAGGTGTCGCTACAAAAAACAGTGTTTCAGGACTTCCTTCGAAACCAGAAAAATACGGTTGAAAGTATACAGGCCGACAACAAGTCGAAGAGCTGTATGTAAATCAAGGCGAAAATGTTGTGTTACAAATTGAATGTCCCTACACTAGGGCCCTGTACAATTATTTGTTACTGGTAATTTTTTTACAACATTGGACGCAGTAAAGCGTCTGACCAAACATAGTATTGCATTTGTTTGTCCGATGAAATGATAAAACCTCCCTCTAGTCATGTTCTTTCGTCGTTTTTATGGTTTCGTGAAGATTTGATCTTAATATGCAGCTACGTGCCAAAAGCAAAAGAAAGCCTCTTTGTCGTTCTGAACAAGATTTTTCCAACAAACATTTATTATTTAAATTTTCTCAGCACCTTCAGTCACATCCAATCAGAGCTTGTATGATTATTTTTTTACAAATTGAAGAGATTTTTATGTGCCACAACGTGTCATTAAATTTCCACGCCTTCATTTTTAATTCTAACATCCAGAAGCGGGGAAACTAATTCAGGTGAGTATATCCAATGTTTGTGCATCTACCTTACCAACCACACGATGGATTATTCCTCTATATCATGTGAAGACAAAGACTTGCAGCATTTTAGAGCCACATAATATTTCTATGCCCTGGTCTAGAGGTATCAAAGTATCTGAACACCCATTACGATATTATTAATAATGCATCATGCGACTTGCTAAAGGTGGTTTTTAGCAATATGGTGAGTGCAGTTATCAATACCCGAGCTGTGTAAAAGTCGTGAGGAAACAAATAAACACTCAAAATTAAACAACAGAAAGGGAATAGAGACATATAAGGACGATATTATCCAGTACCTTAATAACATACCCCAATAGGTAGGTTCTCTTAGAACCCGCTGGTATAATGGTAGACAATGCGATTATATGAAACCACTTGAGCTTTTACCTAGCCGACCATTGCAATTCTTAGCATTTTCGTGGAGACCGCTGCTTGCTTAGTACCTTGGCGGTAGCAGATAAAAGCAGGGAGGAAGAAGTCTCCTACCACTACATAGTCCTTTCCAACACGGTGACGGAAGAATTCACAAGATGGAATCAGCGAATACAGTCCAAATGAAGATAGAGCACATCAGCTACTTTGACATATTCGGACAGTAGGTCATTAAGGAATCTCATGGGTTAGTTAGAACCCTTAAATAGATTGTAATCGCAAGATACTACCATGTCCTCTGCAGAGCGTTTTTCCTTTAACCTCTCGATTAACACCATACCACCAGAATTGAATGTAGAAGAACCATGACGAAGATGTTCAAAACTCATGTGCTGGGATTTTTGAGTCCACTAGAAGGAGACCCTTGGTTTGATGAAGAATACCGACAGATGCTGGCAGCCAAGAACGAGGCCTACAAGGTTAAGTTGAGGCTGACGACGAAAACTGCCATATAGCTGTGTAATAGTCTAAGACAGGAAAGCAAGGCTCGAAGAGAATTATATCGAGATGAACAAGTAAATATCCTAATTGAGACATAGTCGATGCTAAGGATATAGAAGAACCTCTTCTACAGACTGTTATAAGACAATGACGGTGAAAACTACCAACCACCCTACCTAAGTGAAGTGACGATAGCAATATCTAACTTAATTTTAACAAGGTTGCCGGAAAGAACGGCCTTCCCGTCATCGTTTATTTACCCGGTGAAGATGAATTGGTAAGTAATTCATCACCAATTCATCAGCAAAATATGGTCGGATGAATGTATGGCGGATGAATAGAATTTAAACATCACTTAATAGGGCAAGTTATGTTGAGAAGGGAGACGTTCTAAACTAGGCCAACGTATCGAGTTAATATCTGCCAGCAAGTGCAAAGGCATAAGACTGTCCACCACTGATCGAATTCTTAATCCAAAAAGTCCAAATCGATTCCCAGCATATACTCATCGATTTCAAAGCTTCATACTAAGGCATTTACAGAGGCGAACTATACTGAACGGTTTCTAGTTTTGTTATGCCTTCCTTCTCTTCAGGTGAGCTGGAGATTACTCGCTCCATTATCCGAAAATTATTAAGGCAAGTCGATGCACTGTCATGTGATTTCTTTAACTCATTCTTGAGAGGATTGTGCAAAATTTTCGATCCAACACCAGATGCAAGATCTACCATAAAGCTGTATAGCTAGTTACTAAGACATGCCGACGATATCGACATCATTGGCAGAACTCAACGTGGTGTCATAGCGTCGTAAGACCATAGCCTCGCTGACTACACGAAAGGACAAACAACATTGACACATGTTACTTTGAGGTAGTATACGGGACTTTGTCTTCCTCGGCTTCGCCACTAAGTCTGATAACGGCAGACAAAAAACAAAAATGATTGTGCCTAATCGCTTGTAGGCTAAGAAGGTAGTTCTGTACTGAGGTGACCCTATACAAGACCCTGGTCACCTCAGTCCTGCTCCACGGCGCAGAAGATAAGACCGGGTGAAAAAATCCTTCGTCGTTTTGGTCGGAAAAAATGTCGGTCCCGTTTACGTTAGCGGGCTCTGAGGGCGAAGATTTAATCAAGAACTATACGAGTTGTAAAACGTTGTAGACCTGGTCCAGATTAGACATTTAAAATGGCCAAGATATGTAGAGCGAATATACAACGGCTAGTAGAGTCATAGATTATCAGCTAGACGTCGGACGCAGTAGAGAAAGATCACGCCTTTAGTAGCGCGCTTAACCAACTTGAAGTGCGCAACTCAAGCCA
Organism: Rhingia rostrata; assembly: GCA_949824845.1. Taxonomy (NCBI): domain Eukaryota; kingdom Metazoa; phylum Arthropoda; class Insecta; order Diptera; family Syrphidae; genus Rhingia; species Rhingia rostrata. The sequence goes on along the minus strand of OX463755.1, from coordinate 135,177,665 downwards.
GCAAGATAACGACCGGGCTTAATGAAGATGTTAATTGGTTGAGGACCAGGTTCATTCCGCACCAATTGTTGCGGAGGATTTTGACCAGCTAGCATCAATATGTTTCCCCATTGATGTGTCCTTCCCCACTGTGCCCTCATATGCCATGTTGCCTATGCTTTTAACGTAAAATCAATGGCGAGGAGAGGACAAATCTAAAATGTATCCTGTATGCTGTATAATAACGCGAGTTTGTAAATATCGAGTTAAGGAGTGGCTGGAAGAAAAATCTCCTCCATCATTTTAAACGTCACCGTTTTTTAAAAAAAGTAAAGGCTCACCAAACTGTCTGGGTGAAACTACATAACTCACTGCGGTATACTCTGCCATTTAATCATGGAAAGACTTACAAACGAGCAGCCATTGCAAATTATTGAAATTGTTTATCAATATTTGTACTCGGTGAAATATGTGCACCATTTGTTACGACCATTATATGATGGTCGTCATAATCGACCTAGTAAATTAACAATTCGTGTTGCTTTCACCAAATTTCGCACCAAATTTACTTTGTTGGACATTAAACCATCGACTCGCATGCGTACAGTGCGTACCGAAGAGAATAATGCATCCGTAGCGTCTAATGTTAATGAAGATCGTGAAATGTTACTCAGCCACATAGAAAATTTTACTTGTCGATTTGTGTTTGAAAACCTATGAAATTCAACTTGTGCAATAATTGCAGCCGAATGACCATCCAAAACGTCTAATCCATGAAAATCCGCTATTGAAAAATTGTTTTCAGCGATTAGGCTAATTTCTGGCTCCACGGATACGTAAATGAGCTAAACTGTGATGACCATCCATATGCCATATAAGAATTACCGATGCAGCCCGAAAAAACGACAGTTTGACTTTTTTTTGCCCCAGTTGGCCGAGTTGAACTTGGTTGACATCTGGTTTCATCAAACCGGTGGCACAGGCCACACACCACGTAAAACAAAAACTTTTTTGAATATTTGATTCAAATTTGTGTGTTTTATTCGATTTTTTCTCAAAGCTAATATTCCCCTTATGAGATAGAGTTTTATTATACTTTTTACGACCACCCTGTATTACACATTTTGTATACATTTTTCTATTTTTCTCTTGGTTAAGGAACTATGTGTCAAAACGAATACACCCTATGGAATAGGATATACAAAGTAGACGACGGCTTATGTATTTCCATGACTCACTATCCTCGCCATAAATTCAAAGGGATCCTAGCAAAACTCATATGTGAGCCTCTTATGGTTTGTTTTTAGAATCCTTTTTTCATACTTCGTTTGATGGAATTCCATTGCTGGCTAGTACTAATTAAACGCTGTGGTGTGGTGTGTACACAAACCAAATTGAATCTCTTTAAGCTTCGGCTACCACATAATACAAGTATGCAGTGTCAGTATTATTGGTAGACAAATATGTACATGTATGGTTTTAATGTGAATTATTATAATTTAAAGTGAAACGCTTTTAGTGTAATTTTATACAAGTTTCGACACTTATGTTCCTTTGAGAAAGTTTATTTATTTAAAAAAAAATTAAATATTTCATAACAATAATTTTTAAGAATAAATATAATTAGATTTATTAAATTCACTCAGAAATGTAATTAAAAGTTTGAAATTCAAAGAAAATAAAACCTGTTTAGCATTTTGATCAAAAACGAACCATATTTAGTGATATATTTTTGGAAAGTTTTAAACGGAATCTTAATAAATATAATCATGGTTCCAAGTATTCTTTTTCTTGACAAATCGTCCTTTTCTGAGATATACCTAACTTATATTAAAAAGAGCTGATAATTTAGTCTTTTTTGGCTAATAGCTGTTCATAGTTTATCAAGCTCAAAATATATACAAAAACAAACTTTCAACTACTCACATTTATTCACTTTCGAGAAAAATGTACATTTTTGAAGTTTTGTTTTTTTAACTTCAGGCAAAAAAAAACCTGGAAGTCCACTGAACAATGAACACAATTTGATTAAATTTGTACTATTTTCGTGAAATTGTTAAATTTATGAATCATTTTTAGAGAAAAACTGATTATGAATTATTATTACAGACGTCTTCAACTTTAAAATTTTATCTACATCGTTGAGCCGTTTTCAAGAAAGTCAACATTTAAAAAAGACAGCAAAATGTAGCGTTGATTAAATGTTTTGAAAAAACCTGAGTATACAATGGGCTTCGTCGGTTATCAAAATGTGCATTAAAAATTCGGGTTCAGTATCAACCGTTCGACCGATAGCTTGCCCTTGTTTTAAGCGGCTTTGACGATCGGTCGGCATTATTATTTGAGTCAGTTGCGTTTAAAAGGGAAACAAATGCAAGTCATCCTTTAAAATGCGTCACAAAGGTGATTCCACTCCAAAATGCTGAATACTGTTGTCAGACGTTGGTTGTTGTCCATGATATTTTCGACGTGGTGTTTCGGTGTGAACCAATTCATGATTAAATTTGTACTGAATTGACGTTCTAAAAACAAGTCCACTCCTGTCTATATGTCGATCGGTTGATGTATGTCAAAGTTATGAAATGTTTATCGACATGGTAGGATAATTAAAAGTTTCTTTATAAAAAAATGCAATAAAATGAGCAAAATAATATTTTTCCATGTATTATGTAATAGTAAGACCAAACATTCTCATTAATTATGGAATACAACGTCGTTTACGTAGATGCCTCGGTTGGCTCCGCAATTGCCGGCATTCCCATTTTCCAAGACATTGCTGATAGTGATGGTTTCGGGCTGTATCTCACGGATTGTTGGATGACATTCACCCTTATTCCAGATGGCGTTTTTATTAAACGACAAATGGCGTTTTTTGAGTCGATTCATTTTCGTGTCGTTTAAGTGTCGGTATTCTATTCTCTGAACGCCTCCTCTCTCATTTTTCTTGCTTTCCACATGAGTTCCACAGCAACAGCTGATACAAAAATGACAGATAGGCGTTTATGTTTTGCAATTTGAAATTTCAAATGAACATTTATTTTACCTATTTAAAATTCAAAATACAAAATAATGTTACAAAAACAATGAATAGCATTGCAATGTTTATATCATGGGAAAGTGAAGACGAAAAAGAAGATGAAATTGCAAAAAGAGAAATGAAAAACATCAGAAGAAGAATCAGGTCAAAATCTAATCTAATCTAAGACCTGTGAATATACATTTAGTATTACACTTCAATTTTGATTTTACATGCTAACCTTCTGCCACTATTTTTGAGTTCTTACGGGTGGTCCTAAATAATTTAGTGTCACAGCTACCGACTCCCACCCGTTTTTTGATATCATCGGTCTGGGGAATACCTCTTTTGAAATTTCTTGCCAGCGAAACATTTTGTTCAATTAATTCAACCAAACGTTTCATTTGTTCTGGGGTTGTTATTTTCACCCTTGAACAAATAACAATTAATAAAATCCTTAAAATAATACACAAATTAATCGAAACTCACATTTTAACTAAAATTCGACATCTAGTCGTTTGCAAATTTCTATTCGACAATTATTGGCGTTTTACCTGTCGTTTTATCCAACTAAATCGACTGTTAGAATGCGAATAACTGCAATGACGTTTTAAGAACTTACGTTCCACACTACTTAAACGCCACGTAGCGTTAAACGACATAAAACGCCTTCAGACTTGCCAGCTGTAATACCGATTTCAAAAAACGCTATCTGTCGTTTAATAAAAACGCCATGTGGAATAAGGGTGATTGTTTTTAAGTGCTTTATTCGTTTCCGGATTAACGGTTCACCAACAAACAAAAAAAGTCCAAAGCGGTGAAATCGCAGCTACGAAGCGGCCAATTGACATCCCCAAACCGGCTGTTAACAAGATTTGGGAATTTGTGTGCACAGAAGATCGATTGTGGCATGGGATTTTGATGGGATTGGATTTTCTCGAAACTGAGTATGCAGTTTTGCTATAACTAATATGCTAATAGCGTATATAAAGTTTAATTAAAATCATTAAAGCCCTTTTCGAGAAAATGGAGGTAATGTATAATTTTTGATGGCAGGTATCCTAAATAAAATGGCTGACCATTAAAAAAAAAGGGGTCTAGAATCATGACCAAAGCAACTCTGGATACGAAGTTTGAAGAAAATCGGTCAAGCCGTTTAGGCTAGAGAGACCATAACAGACAGATAGACAGTTGAACGGACGGACGGCATTCCAAAAAACACTTTTTTGGGTTATCATCGCTGTCATCGTAATGTTAGAATAAACCAAAATCACGAGTTCGAAAAATTTTAAGAAAACAAAACCTTTCTCTTTAAAAGAAAAAGTTAAAAGTTAATGGACTCAATGTTTTGGGACCAATGCCAACATTTTGGTCGATTTTCCGACTCAGATGCAACCATCAATGTTCAAAAATGTTGCTAGACCCTAACAATAAATTCAAAAGGAGCTTTTAAAACAAAATTAGAGGAATGCTGACCAGAGGAGAATATTGACGTCTTCGCAGAGCTGTAGCCAATAAGGTGCTCCTTACCTATACAGGACTCATTGCTGAAATTACATTTTTATCCGACGAACAGATACAGAATGGAGTTCTGAATTTTGTTATACATCTGGCTGAGAATAAAAGACTCTGCAAGCTGGAGTTTTGATGACCCTGCTCTCTATATGTTATAGCCACAGTAAGCGTGATTGAATCTTTGTCTCCACAGCCCGTCAACGCAAACGGGACAAAAGATTTTTCGAAGAATTTTTCTTTCTAAACGACCAAGGATTTCATCATCCGCTTTCGATACGCCCCATGCTTTAGCGGCGTAGAGTATGACTTTAATCATCCCAGTCGAAGATGATCAATGTCTTGTATAGGATCTCCTTCGTAGTTCACGTGAACGCTTTACTACTAAATTGCCTTCTTGGTCCGAAGAATCACCGATTGGCAAGACTATTTGTCGTTTTATTTCTGACGAGATATTCTTGTCAAAGTTAATAGCGGATCCGAGGTTGACAAAGTTTTACCTTACAACCTCAAAGCTACACCTGTCAATTGTGAACTTCTATACAACTCGTCGATTTTGTCAGCCATTTCTTGTTGACTGCAATGAATTGGTCACAACGTGGCGGTGAACTCTAGTTGAGTCAGAGGAATGTCGTCAATATGGTCTTCGTAGTATTAGCTACACCGATTAATGGAAGATTGGTGTTGGGTTGGAAGTTTTGCACAATCCTCTCAAGAATGATGTTAAAGAATTCACATGAAAGTGCGTGACGTTGCCTTAATTATTAGTCGGTAGCGAAGGTTTTGGTGAGGTCGTTGCCATTCGATTCTTCAGGCATACATTCGTTCGACTAAATTTAGCTTTTCCAGGAAAGCCGTTATTTTCGGCACCTTTGTAGGACTCGTTTTTGGCTGCATCTGCCGGTATTGTTCAAACTAAGGGTTTCTTCCTTGTGGGCGCGAGAAAACTACAATATCAGATGTTGGCATCTTCGTCAAATTCGTCGTTCTTTAATATTAGATTCTGGTGGTATGGTATTAATCGGGATGTTGAGGGATACGCGTTCTGCGAAGTCCTTTGTGGTATCTTGCGATTGCAGTTTTTCGACATTTAATTCTTTCCCTCTTCTCTGACTAGAGCTCAACGGCAACTCTCGTCTTCACCTGCAGCTTAGCCTTGTAGGCCTCGTTCTTTGCTGTGAGCATATGTCAGTATTCCTCATCAAATAAGAGGTTTCTTGCTGGTGGAACCGAGAAACCAAGCACATCAGTTGCGGCTGATGGCATCGTTGCCAATGTTATTCGACATTCGATGCTGGTGGTATGGTGTTAATCGAGAATTTAAGATATAAGCGTTGCGCGAAGGTCTTGGCAGTCTCTTGCAACTGCAGTCTTTCGAAATGAAATTTTTCACAGTATTTCCGGATTGTTGTGGTATGTTGGATATCCGCATTCTGACCATGGCTGTAACAAGGTAGTGGCCCGAGTCGAAGTTAGCCCCACGGAATATATCCAAAATGAAGGATGTTTACAACTTATCTAACGCAATGTTATCAATTTGGTTGACTGTTCGTTGATCTGAAGACCAACATGTCCCCTTATGGATATCGACGAAAAGAAATCATGTGGTGGCATTTTGTTCCACTGGGAAGTTAAAATCTTCCAGCACGATTTTATCATCGCACTTCGATAATCGCTCGTAAGTTTTGTCAAGGTGATCATAGAATCAGTCATTCGCTATATAATCTCTTTCCTCCTTTAGAACGTGCCTATTGTCGAATTTGGCCTTCTTTCGGATTATTACAATGTGTTGGGTGATATATCGAAAACATAAGACTTCTTGCCGTTTGCTAACAATCGTTTGTATATAAGCCTCTGAAGCAGTTTTCACAGACAATATGGTTATCTATCATAATGGGTGATGTGACGAAAGATCTCCTAGCGTTTTTTCCTCTTGGTAACAGAACCAGATGACGGCCATTTTTCTACAGATGCTTACCTTGTTATTATAAACATATCCGGTCTTCATAGGACTGCCGTTTTCAAAGCCTTGTTTGGGATCACAATCAATGAATTTGCATCGTCTTTTGTAACCGCAAGGTCATTTGTCAACTTAGACCGATTATAAAGCATTCACCCAAAGGATAGATGTCATCAAAATCGTACACCAGCCGTCGAAGCCTTAGAGACCATTTCACCCAGAATACCACAACAACTTGATTCAATAAAGGAATCGAAATTGGGAGTTCACTACCTCCCAAAGACACAATTGCGTCAATGATATACGCATTTATAAATATGAGAGTACACAATAAATTAAGATAAATTATCCCTCCTACGTCTACATGTAGTATAATGATCTGCAGTTACGCACTTACCGCCACATCCTCGTCCAAAACCGCCACATATTACTGTAGTCAACGTGATTTATCACCAAAGCGGAAGAAGGATTGTCAGTTAATTTAGATTTTATTATTCAGGCAAAAACAAATCCTTTTCAATTAATTTCATTTTATTGACATGTCGAAGGTCATATATTTCACTTGAAATTGATCCGAAAGGATGTTGTGCTCAAGTAGATGATTTTTTTTTCATCTACTAATTGATTTGTGATTACCTTCCAAATGGATTACCTGTCATGGTGGCCGTTGTCAAAGGAGATAATACGATGGGAAGCTATTTTAATTTATTCTACTTATGTCTTTTCACGTTCGCACGAATAGATAAATGATTCATCCTTGTCAATTTAGTGTCCTTGGTAACATTGGCCTGCAATACATATGAAATTGTAAAATAAAACCTATGTTACAGGCTGGAAAAAAATCGTTTTTAATTCCAAGCTGATGTGGCTACGTTGTCATACGCGAGCTTATAAAGACCAGAGAAAAATCAGAATCTGGAATTGTCTGTTTTTTTTATAAAAGAGCAGACAAATCTTCAAAAAGAATTATGACCGACACTAGCGGCCACATTCTTATGCTTACTTACATAAGTGGAGCTAGAGTCCGGCATGAACCTGGGCATCAACCAACATGCCTCTCCAATTAGCCCGGTCCTTAGCTAAATGCCTCCAGTTGCGCATTCCAAGTTGGTTGAGGTCGGTGTCTACTTGTGCGCGTTACTAACAGCGAGGTCTTCCTCTACTGCGTCCGACGTCTGGCTGGGATTCGACGACTCTGCGAACCGGAGTATTGGTGTACATTCGTTCTGCATGCCCTAGGCATCTTAAACGTCCAATGCGGAGTTTTTTGACCAGTGGTATGTCGCTGTAAAGCTCGTATAGTTCTTGGTTGAATCTTCGTCTCCATAGCACGTCAACGCAAATGGGACAGAAGATTTTTTGAAGAATTTTCCTCTCAAATCGACCAAGGATTTCTTCATCCGCTTTTGAGACGGTCCATGCTTCAGCGCCGTAGAGCAGGACTGGGATGATAAGGGTCTTATATAGGATCATCTTAGAAGTTCGAGTCAGGGCTTTACTATTAAATTGCCTTCTTAGCCCGAAGAAACAGCGGTTGGCAAGAGTAATTCTTCGCTTAATTTCTGACGAGATGTTGTTATCATCGTTAATAGCAAGGCAGAGATAAACAAAGTCCCGTACTACCTCAAAGTTATATCTGTCAATGGTGACGAAATTCGGCAATGTTGTGTTTCCTTCCGCGTGGACAGCATAAACTTCGTCTTGCCCTCATTTACTGTTAAACCCATTTTTGCCGCGTTCTTCTCTATACTAGCAAACGCGGCTATGGCATCACGTTGGGTCCAACCAATGATGTCAATATCGTCCTCTCAAGAATCGAATTGAAGAAGTCACATGACAGCGCATCGCCTTGCCTTAATCCTTTTTTGGTATCGAATGTGTCGGCGAAGTCGTTTCTAACCCTGATGGAGCAGCGGGAATTCTCCATCGTCTCTCTACGCAAACGGACGAGTTTGGGCGGTAGACCAAAACTATACATGACTCTGTATAGTTCGTCTCTATAAATGCTGTCGTTTTGCGGCTTTGGAACAGATGAATAGGTGGTGGGTATCGATTCGGTATTTTTCAGTTTTTTTCCAGCATCTGTAGAAGTGCGAAAATTTGATCTGTTGTGGAATTTCTTGGCCAAAAACCACACTGATCAGGTTGTTGGTAAACGGTTTCAGGCGTTCACATATTACGGCAATTAGGATCTTCTAGGCGATGTTGAGGAGACTTATGCCTCTGTAGTTGGCGCAGTTTAGAGGGTCTCCTTTTTGTGGATCGGACAAACGATGCTGAGGTTCCATTCTTGAGGCATACTTTCTTCCAACCAGATTCGGCTTATGAGTTGGTGGATGTTACTTACCAAGTCATCTCCTACGCCTTTATAAAGCTCGTTGGGAAGGCCGTAATCTCCTGCAGCCTTATTAAGCTTGAGTTTAGATATAGCTATCCTCACTTCACTCAGGTCGGGTTGTTGCCTGTTTCGCTATCGTTGCCATTGTTAAATTGTTCGTTCTGCCTGACAGCGGAATGTTGTTTGTCATCTCTGCAGTCTGGGGAAGTGGTTCTTATATATCCTCAGCATCGACTGTGTCTCAACTACGTTATTTATTTGTTCATCTCGACAGGATTCTGTTCGAGCCTTGCATCCTTGGCTTTGACGTTATACACTTAAAAACTTGCGAACACCGTTCCTGGAGTGGCACCTCTTTATAGCCTCGATCCCGCGCTTTTCTTGGTCTTTTTTCTTCTTTCTGAAAATCCGTTATTCTTCCCTTCTTCTCTGCCTATAGAGCTCAACGGCAGCTCTTGTCGTCGCCTGCAGCTTAGTATTGTAGGCCTCGTTCTTTGCTGCGAGCATCTGTCGGCATTCCTCATCAAACCAGGATTTTCTTGTTGGTGGGTGCGAGAAACCTAGCACACCAGTTGCGGCTGATCTAATTGCTTTTTGACATGGTTGCCATTGTTCTTCGATATTCGATGCTGGTGGTAAGGTATTAATCGAATCGCGTTGCGCGAAGGTATTGGCGGTCTCTTGCGAAAGTATTTCTGGATTGTTGTGGTATGATGGATATCCGCATTCTTACTTTAGCTGCAACAAGGTAGTGGTCCGAGTCGATGTTAGCTCCTCGGAATGTTCGGACATCCAAAATACTGGATGCTTGCCTTTTGTCTATTGCAATATGATCAATTTAGTTGCCCGTTCGTTAATCTGGAGACCGCCAAGTCCCAATATGGATATCGAGGTGAGTAAACCGTGTGTCCGTAACCGTAAGGCAATTGGCCTAAGTCCGTTACCAGACGTGCTGTCGTGTAGGCTATGTTTTCCGACAATACTGCTAAAGATGTCTTTTCTTCCTACCTCTGCGTTAAAATCTCCCCGCATGATTTTATCATCGTGCTTCGGTAGTCGCTCATATGTTTTGACAAGGAGCTCATAGAAGCAATCCTTATCTATATCATCTTTTTCGTCCGTTGGGGCGTGAGCGCATATGAGGCTTATGTTTGCGAATTTGGCCTTAATTCGGATTGTTACAATGCGTTCGCTTATGTCTTGGAAACATAAAGCTTCGTGCCTAAGTCTGGCACTTATAACAAATCCGCATCCGTTGACTACCATGCTACACGAAAACAGGATAACGACGTTCTGCACCTGGAATGTTAGAATACTTAACCGAAATTGTGCTGTTGAACAACTAGCGGAAGCTCTAAGCTGCTATGATATGATATGAGACGGAAAACTGTGGCATCTACTATACGATGCGTGTTGAAACACCGACTATTTGAACCCTGAATTATTTTAAGAGAGATACTGAGGCAAAGAGCCTTATGCTTTGAAGGTATTTCCGTGCTCCTTGTGACAATGTGATCAAAGCCAATATCGCCGACAAAATTCAGCAAGCAACCGAATAAGCTTCCAAGCCATACTAAATAAGGCCCTGGTTCAATCCCAACTGCAGCTCTAATTTAAAAGAGGAGCAGAAAAAAAATTTAATAATATTAAACCTCAATTTCCCTTTCTTGTACTCGTACGCCCTGAATCCTATAATCATACCTTATAAATATGGTGTGGTTTATACAAAGTAATCAAACAAAATCACTTTCCCTGCACATCCTTTTACATAAAAGCCCAAAAAAGCCCCAACCTGTTGAGCCTAATCCTATTGAAAGCTGAAAAATAATGTTCCCACTTGTAACAGGCGTCCCTTTCAGCCCTTGAAGATAATCTCCATTAGATGAATGGCAATCGACCATTATTGATACTGCCGGTTGGGATTTCTGCAGGATTCACCTCCTTCTCAGCTAGGCAAGGACGTGATTAGTTTATTTTGTGATTGGCTTACGTAATGAGTATCGCTGAAGTGAAAACCAAATGCCGCCCCATCAGTTTAATTAGTTGGCCTAATTAATTGGCATTGAAACATTGTTTTCCCCCATCAGACGGATACGACAGGACACGGGCAGATTTATTTGTATAAATCAGTCATGCACATGCACACTGCATACGGTTACATGTAATGGGTACATAAAGGCTGTGCCTGAATAATACATCGCAGGTCAGGTTTCAATGTCCGCCTTTCGCTAAAGTGGACGATTCCATTTGGAACATTGACATTTGTATTGTTTTGTAAAATTAGAATGAAGTTGCGAAACAAATGAGTCCGTCGAAAAGTCCTCCACTTGATTTATTAATAGAATCGACAATTTGGTTTGCAATTGACAGTGGAACGGTTTATTTTTATTTTTTTAAATTAAGTTTGTGAGGCAGGCATGGATGGATATTTAATGCTGAAAATTGGAGCAATTGACCATGCAAGAAGCAAGGATTTTCAAGGTTTAGGATCCAGTTATAGCTAGAATTGAACGAATTCATTGGAACAGGAAACAGTTGACATTTTTCTTGGGTAGCTGGTTATAGGAATCAATGCAAAATTCTGTTCATTTGGCTGGAATGAGAAACAATACTCCAAAATGTCTCCTCCTTTGTACTTCTCCTTAAGTGTTGTTGATTCGATAACTTTGTTCATCGGGATTTGCACCGCAAGCCGAGTGCTATTACAAAGCGGTAGATGGTTGGTTTATATTTCATAACATTGTGATTATCGATCCGACTTTCTTTTGGAGATTGTGAGGTGGTAATCCGAGTAATTAAAAGCTCGGATGGATATTTGACGATATCATCTTGGGAATCCACCGATTTGTACGTCAGTCAATTTTCTGTAATTTTTGTAATGATTTTTGTAATTTTGTGCAATGTTTGGAAGCACTTTTCGGATGAGTTTGGATTTTGATTCAGTAAACTTACAGAAGGCGACAGGAAATTTAATACAACCAGTCGAAATGTTAACAGCGATTTTGCCATTGCTAATGTTCAGCAATTATTTTGAAAATACTTATCTAGTAAGTAGGAAAACAAACTTACTGTCCAACTGATGTAACAAAATTACCGGATTTGATAGATTTTTTCATCGTAAATGGTCTGCTGTACAATCGAATCGAAGTTGAAGAATGATTTGATCCTTGCTCTGATCATTCTCCGGTCATTAAAACATCGAGCGAGTCACTCATTATAAATGACAACCTACCCAGATTAACAAACGGGCAAACCAACTGGGAAGGCTTCAAAAACGATATTGAAAGTAGTATTCGACTGGGTGTATCGCTTAGATCCCCATTGGAACTAGAAGTCGCGGTTGCCTCTAATCGATAACTTTCAAAAGCAGCATGGATTAATACTCCTCGATCACGCAAAATTGGCAGGTGGACATGGTTCAGAGGAATGCGTAGTTAAATGCTAAGCTAAACGCTGCGGGTTCAAGCCCCAGATTCGGCAGCATTCTTTTTCGCCAGTTAATCTGGGGCCACCTGTGCGATAATATGAGACAATAAGACTCTATGTCTCCTCCTTCTTTGGCTTTCCTTCTTTGTGTCTATCTGTCTCTCTGTTGTGTTAATGTCTTTTCTGTCCCAGCCGATGGCCCAGTCGCGAAATTCGTTGCATTCATGTGCGAAATACTGTGATGTCAATGTCAATGTCAACGCAAAATTGTGAGCTATAGTCATATCAAGTACCCACGGGTACCTGAGCTCGTAAAAAATGGCACCAAACTCGTGCCTTCTACATTTGAATCGATTGAGTAACTTGCAATTAAAAATTAAAAAAAAAAACATGCAGTAGAAACTTATTTGCAAAGCCTAATCGGAGAGTATTGGATGTATCGCAAGAGAGGATATCTCCATTTACGTTGATAGTCAAGGGTCCATAAAAGCCCTGGCAACCAACATAATAAAACCACGAGTAGTTGGACGCTGCCGCACAGAGCTAAAGACTCTATGTAACCAAAATAATAAGATATCAGGAAATGAGAAAGCAGACGAGTTAGCTAGACTAGGATCGCCCAGCTGCATTTCCTAATCTTACAGCAGGGTTAGACCCCCACATGCTTCTTAAAAACTGGCAATAACAAGATACACGCAAGGTCGTACAAAATCTACATGGCAAAACATTAACACATGTAAACGCACCAAAGACCTTTGGTCGTAAATAAGCGGTAGCGAATCCAACAAGCTATAGCTCTGAACAAAGGCGACCCTGAAGTCGAGGAGGATATCCCACACCTACTTTGTCACTGTCTCGCGATCTGCAATAACCGCGAAAAACTCCTTGTCAGCTTCTACTACAAGGACCTGACGGAGATAGCAACGAAACCTTTAGCGCAGATTGTCAATTTCTGCTGCAAATCGGGATGGAGCAAACATCTGTTTGAAGCGGATGGAACAACGCAGATCACTACATAAGTATCACACTTACTAAAGTTTTTACATTCTTTTTAGGTACTTTTCTTTCAATAAAGGGTATCGCTATGGGTCACGTAGGCCTATGCGAGTTTGACAACTCAATTGAGAGTCAACAGCCCATCAACCAACCTACCTATCTGCAAAGCCTTACCGCTGGGAAAGAATCGAATTATTCACTTTGGAAAGCAATTAAAGTCATAAAACGTCCAAATAAAGATGTGCCCCATTTAGGGTTACTCAAAACGTTTAGTCAAAAAGCGATAGGGAAAAAGCTGACATTTTTGCTTCATATCTAGAGTAAATATTTAGGAGATTTGATGGTTTAGGCGATTGATGGTCCAATGAAAACATTCATTCGAGATTACAACCGATAATAATATAGTTACTAAGATATGCAAGTTTTGACGAGCTTAAACTGAAAATCCAGAAATTTAAGCCTAAAAGAGCTCCGTTTTATCACCTGATTACCGCACAACTTCTTAAAATGTTGCCTTGGAGAGCATTAACTGAAATTCTCTTCATAGTAAATGATTATATTAGAGTACTTATCAAGGCAGTGGAAAGTCGCGGAAGTTATTATGATCCTAAAACCTGGAAAATCACCGAGTGAATTAAAATCATACCGGCCTATTTCACTTCTTCCAATAATTTCAAAAGTTGTTGAAAGGATATAACTCGGTCAATCATAGCCCATAATTGATCAGAAACGTATTTTACCTGAAAATCAATTTGGGTTGAGAAGAAAACATTCGACTGTGGATCAAGTAAATCGAATTACTGATGTAATTGTGAAAGCTTTCGAAGAAAAGAAAATCTGCTCAGCCGAACTTTTTGACGTTTTGCAAGCTTTTGACAAGGTGTGGCATATAGGCCTTAAGTGTAAACTTTGTCAAATTCTGACTGAACATAAAATTCGCATGTGTGAAGCTTCCGTGTAAAGCTTGGAAACGAATATTTGGATTACAGAGAAATAATGGCAGGTGTACCTCAGGGAAGCATCCTTGGACCACTCTAGTACCTCCTATTAACTCGTGATATCCCGCAAACAAACGATACAATGGTGACCATACAGATAAACCAGCAGTTAGCACAAGAATAGAGGATACAAATACGAAATTACAATACGATCTCAATGAGGTTAACGAATTGGCAAAACCCTGGCAGATGGCATTTAACGAATGTAAATCGATACATGTAGGTTTTTCGTATAAACGGATTAACCATTTGCCGGTTTTTCTAAATACGGCTCTAGTCCTGTTCGGAAATGAAGCAAAATATCACGGAATAATACTTAATGGAAAATTAAAATGGAAGTTGCATGTGAAAAAGATATGCGAAGGATTCAAAAATAAATACAAAGATCTGTATATGTTGCTCCTAATATATTAGAAGTTTAACCATGATAATAAGCTAGTATTATACAAACAAGTGCTAAGGCCGGTTTGGACATATGTTATAAAACAATAGGGTTGTACTAGTGAAACGAATCTAAAATACAAAATCTTGAAAGAATTCGTCAATGCGCCAAGGATGAAGATCTACGCAGAGATCTGGGTATTTCCGCGGTTAAAGATGAAACGAAAAATTTTTCACGTAAACATAAATAACGTTTATTAGGACACGTTAACAAAACGGTAGGTACAACAAATTCTTGACCAAACAAATTTATTGCGGCTTCTTGAAAGAACTAAGCTCTTATATATGACCCGATAATAACAAACCACGGTAAAAATTGCCTATAAAGCAGGAGCGCTCAAAGACGCTTTAGTTTTTCGTTATATTTTTGCCCAGACCATCGTATTTCCTGGATGATAGTAATGTCCGCTTTTGGCTTCTACCAGTTGTTCGGTTGCACCTCTCCTTTTTTTGATGGAACCTCAGCCCGATCCACAAAAAAGGAGAATTTCTGAACTGCGTTAACTACAGAGTCATAATTCCTATCTAGCGTAATATCTGAATGCTGGAAACCGTTTACCAACAAAATATTTGGCCCTTATCAGTGTGGTTTTATGCCAGAAAAGTCTACAACCGTTTAAATTTGCACACTTCGGCAGATCCTGGAAAAAAACCAAGAAGTCCGAATCGATACCCACCACCTATTCATCGATTACAAAGCCATTTATAGAGACGAACTATACAGAGCCATATCTAGGTTTGGTATACCGCCCAAACGTTCGTGTAGGATGACGATACCAGAAAAGGATTTAGGCAAGTCGATGCGCTGTCATGTGACTTCTTCAATTTGATTCTTGAGAGGATTGTGCAAAACTCCCTAGCCAACACCAGATGCATTATTTTCCGAAAATCGGTGCAACTGCAAGAATACGCCGACAATATTAACATCATTTGTAGGACTTAATGTGATGTCATAGCCGCGTTTGCTAGTATAGAGAAGGAAGCGGCAAAATGGGTTTAGCAGTAAATGAGGGCAAGACGATGTTTATGCTGTCAACGCGGAAGGACACATAACATTGACGAATTTTGTCACCATTGACAGATATAACTTTGAGCTAGTACGGGGCTTTGTCTATCTCGGCTTTGCTATTAACGATGACAACAACATCTTGTCAGAAATTAAACGAAGAATTACTCTTGCCAACCGCTGTTTCTTTTGGCTAAGAAGGCCATTCAGTAGTATAGCCCTCACTCGAACTTCTAAGATGATCCTATATAAGACCCTTATCATCCCAGTCCTGCTCTACGGCGCTGAAGCATGGACCGTCTCAAAAGCGGATGTAGAAATCCTTTATCGATTTGAGAGGAAAATTCTTCAAAAAATCTTCTGTCCCGTTTGCGTTGACGTGCTATGGAGATGAAGATTCAACCAAGAACTATACGAGCTGTACAGCGACATGCCCCTGGTAAAAAAAAACTCCGCATGGGACGTTTAGGATGGCTAGGACATGTAGAACGAATGGACGCCAATACTCCGGCTCGCAGAGTATTCGATTCCCAGCCAGTCGTCGGACGCAGTAGAGGAAGACCTCGCCTTAAGTGGCGCGCACAAGTAGAAACTGACCTCAACCAACTTGGAGTGCGCAACTGAAGGCAGTTAGCTAAGGAACCGGGCTAATTGGAGAGGCATGTTGGTTGAGGCCCAGGGTCATTCCGGACTGTAGCGCAACTTAGTAAGTAAGTTTGGCTACCATGTTCTTTGACAAAAGCTTGACCTAGTTTCAGTGTGAACCAAATTGAATAAAATTACGGTGAACACTCCATTCTTTGTCCTCCGATGAGAATTCTAAGATGAATTTTGTAATCAACCACCTCTTAATATCTTTCAATTAATTTTCGAAATAAGATCTTAAAATCATTTTGCTAGTTTTAGGTTTTATTTATGAACTCATTGTTCGTTTCAAAAGAAAGTCAAAAAGTATGAAATGTTAAAATCCCAATCGCTTTTATATAATATCACCCTATTGCAGCCATATCAATGCTCTATAAATATTAATGTGTTTGTATTTGCAATCTCCGGACATTTCGTTTCGAATCTGTACATACGATCAAAACGTAAAACTTTATTCATAACAAAGATTTCGATTTAAATTTCAATTGAAATCATTGAGCACAATTTGAATAGCCAAGAGAAGTGTTTGCCTAGTTACTATGTTGTTGTCATAGGACTCTTTTAAATACAAAAAAAAACTTCACAATAAAATGAAAGGTATCTACAATTTGTTATTGATTCCTGAGTTAGGATTCCTGATAGGTAGGGAATATAATAATGCAAAACGAGGATTCAAATCGACGATTTAGATAAATATCAACAAAACTCCTATTTCAAGGAATTGTATCACGTTATTTTAATTATTTAAAATTTATGTTCAAGGGGTGGAACAAATGGAAGTGGAAGCGAAAAATTTCATATTTTCCATTGTTGGCGACAGCCGCAGTATTTGGCAGCAATATTTTTACGATCTGTTAACGCGTTGTTGTGAAGATAGATAAAAGAATCAGTTTCGCAACAAAAATTTCGGCTTAGATCTGGGATCAAGGAGCTTCCTTTCTTTAAATTTAAAAAAAAAAAAACAAAGTGTGCTTGAAAGGAATACCACTGCCATTATATATGGAAGATAACATTGTTCAAATATCTGCCGCTGTTTAAATATCTGCCGCGGTTTCTCTGAAAGACGCTTATCCAAATTGTTCAGTTTTCCACGAATACGGCATGAATCAGGCTAAAATTGGATCATGTCGGCTTGGCTGATGTTGGCTTTTAGCGCAGCTGTCTTTAGAAAACCTTACAAGAAAATATCTCATGGTGTCACATCGCAAGATCTCGGTTATCATGCAAGATCATGACCTATAACCTCTCGTAAAGAATTTCCAGTGTGGCGCGAGCTGTGTGGCACGAAACACATTAGACCATAAGAAGTTAGTAATCATCGACATATAGCGGTCGCCACTGACGGCGATAACCTGGCCAATGTCGTTCTAAAGGAAACATAGACCGTTGATGCCGCCAGCCCAAAATCAAAAAGGTTCGAACAGAATTCTACTTAAATGAGAGAAAATGTAAAGTAAGCTTCATGTAATCATTAACAGCTTTTGTTTCACGGTGGGCCTACCCACAATATCCTCCTTGAAATTAAGTCAGAATTAAAGCTCAACAAAGTACGGGAATGACAATTCTTGAAGAGATAAATAAACTCAAAGCAGATAACCTTGTAGGGATCATAAGCCATCTTAGTAGAAGCATTTGATAGAATAAAAATTATCCTTGACGAATGGGATCACATTTTGTCTGTTACTTAAAAAAGGTACCCTGTGAAGCACTATTTGTAGAGGTATCAGCCTATTTAACATCGCTAATGTTTAATGTGCCTGCCTGCTCCGTAATTCGTAATCGAATGTCTAGAAATTCGGGAAGGAAAAGATCATACGCAGATTAGTTGGAAAGTACAGCATTCACGAAAAGCAGACAAAGTAACATAGAGATTTGGCACATTATTCGAGACTTTGAATCCAGCCATGGAATGCATCTAACATAACGAGAGGCAAACATAGACATAGTCGCAGCCAAATTTAGAGATCGGATTTCCAAAGGTAAGACGCTACGAATGGTAGTCTTCAAAAATAGACTTAACGTTGGTTGCCACAGGAGAAAATGTGATTGCCCTAGTCTTCAAAGAACAACTGAGTGATGAATATCGGCTGTGTCCGTACACTCCACGAATATCCACATCCATAGGTGACAGAATACGCTCATATCGAGAAGCTGCAAAAGCAAGGGATGGGTATCCAGCTAATTCTATTA
This sequence comes from Rhingia rostrata, assembly GCA_949824845.1. NCBI lineage: Eukaryota > Metazoa > Arthropoda > Insecta > Diptera > Syrphidae > Rhingia > Rhingia rostrata. The sequence continues at coordinate 135,159,158 of OX463755.1, read as the reverse complement.
AAAAAGGTTAACGCTCGGATGCTGTCTTCAGAAAAAGATCACTTGCTATACACGTTGTCAACCTAGTCAAATTTTAGCGCAGCATGAAAACGCTGAAGACCAACAAGCCTGCCGATTTTGATTGATTACCGGCAGAACTATTCAAATAAGGATTTGTTCCCAAAGAAGTGTGTATGCATTAAACCATCAAAAAAGTCTGATTGGACAATAGCATTAACCTGTAGTGGAATATCAGCTTCATATGACCCACCTACATATCCATGCAAAGGTAACCCTGCAAATAAATATTTTTCCAACGTACTGTGTGAATGTCAGAAGCCTGAAGGCTTCCGCCCCGACAGATCGCCAATAGATCAACTTTTCTCTCTAGGGTAGATTACGGAAAATACAGATGAATTTCTAGTCAAGACCTATCATCTTTCTATCGACTTTAAAGGGCGTGAATGATGGCATTCACTGCCTGGGATACCATCTAAATTAATACGGACGTAAAGCAACTTCCTGCTTGGAAGCAATATACCAACACTTTTCAAAACTTGTACCGGAGTAGGTAAAAAATTTGTCACTTTCAATTGAAAAAATTTTTCTTCGGAATAGAAGCCGAATAGAGGAGAAGATACAACTGCAAACAATCAAAGCTGAGCCAAGATTTGGTAAAAACGTGGACTTCATTTGTCCCTACATTCAACGAATGAACATTCATGCTCTATCCAAAAGAGTCTATGAATTCCAGCTTTAAGATTCAAGATGGCAAGAAAAACCGGACCTCAGGTCTAAGTTCTATTCGAACGAAGTTGCCGGGGCGTAGAACTGAGTGACTGAAAGAAATGTGACTAAGATCAAAGAGGATGGAAGACTGTCATGTCTCAGGCAAGCCCCATCAACTGGTTGGTAGAAAATTAGTTAAAACAAGAAATTTTAAAACTTCATTTGCAAGCCACTCGTCGTCCAGAGACGAATTAGAAAATGTTTGCTTCTCAAAAAAAAAAAATCGATACCTTCCAGGAAAAATGTACTAAGCGACCATTAATCAGGAAATTACTTTTTGACTTGCCCCTATAATTTATGCAAGCGCATAAATAATTATCTACATAGGATTTTTGTCTCCTGCAAAATTTAAAAAATGTGGCTTAGTATATTTTTCGGGAAGGTGTCAATATGAGAATGCTATAATCCACTGTATGGATCTAAAACCCTATCCTTACCCATCTCATCCTTAAAAATTTTCCAAAAAAAAATAGCCACGCTAGGTGAAATAAAAATATTGGAATTTGTCTAAATACGTAATTCTGACACTTTTTCAAAATTCAAAATGACATTTAGTGGATTTTGAAAATGTTTGTCCTTGTTCTGTTTCGTCTTAAAGTGTATATACCAAATTTTCTTATTCTTGATCATAGATTTAGGCCTAAAAATCGGTAACACACAGACAGGCAGAGTCCGACATGGCTTATTCGACTAAGCTAGCGATTCTGAGTTGATTCATGTACTTTAAAGTATATCTACCTCAATAATTTCTCTATGATACAAACTATGTATCAAAACAAATACATATAACCATAGGGGGTATGTAAAAAAACAGCAAATGTCGCCTTTATCATGAAAACATTTACCGTAAACTGTCACTTAACTAAGCTGGATCAACACTTGTTTTTAATTTACAAGCAAAAACAATAATGCACAACCACAAACTAATCAAAAATAAATTCGTGTTGCCAAATCCAATTTTTTTGATTTTTTTTTGTTAATCCCGTCGCTTACTAAAAGCACTCCACTTGCATAACAACCCATTTGTAATGACAAATAAGTGGCAAAAGTATCCCAGATAACGACATCACACAAATAGTAGCCAAGCTCATGTGGACACATGCATCCACCGATGAGTTGATCCGGATTCGGGTTAAACAATTTTTTTTATTCCGTCGTTTTATGTTTCGCCATTTTGTTTGCAGTTTGTGCCCATAAAGTGGCTCTGCAATGGATTCCAGCTTCGTTTGTTTGCCATTCCTTCCCACAAGCGGAATACACTCCGCATTTTATGAGGTTAATTAACAAAAAAAGAGCCTTGCAATCCCATATGCAGGCTTTATGTAGTTACGCATAGTCGTCTTTTTTTTGCAACAGTAAACTGTTTTAAACAGAAAAAAAAAACAGGATGCATGCACCGGAAAAAAAAGAATGTCCCAAGTCCACATGCGATAATGTGTCCCTTGTGCGGATCAGTGAACGTCTGTGTAATACAAATGGGACGTTGCATTCAGTTTTTACAACGCCGCACAGTGGCCCAAACAAAAATTTTAGTTGGGACGAAATTGGTTAAATTGAATATGGAGACGGGAAGTAGAAACATTTGTAAACATAAGGATTTGAGCAAACATATACGACGGGAATCTTGCTAACAACTAGCGCCAACCACTAACACCATCATTAAAGTTCTTAAATATGGTCTCGTATATTGCGATTGTCTATATATTTGGTTCAGGCACTCTTCAAAAATTCCTTACGGTTTGGCCAAAGATTACGTTTTTATAAAAAGGGTAGTGGGCGGATTTCAACAATTTTTACACATGTTCTGATGGGAGCGAAAATGAGCACGTGTACAAAATTTCATCATTCTATCCCAAAAACTGGTGAAGGACGGACCGACAGATATGGCTAAATCGACTCAGCTCTCGATTCTGAGTCGATCCATATGCAAGGTGGGCCAAAAGATAACATACTATTGGAAGATGCTCTTATTTTTGCAAATGGCCGCCAATATCAAATCTATTTTGACATTTGTGCACTAGACAGATGTAGAATACAAGTTAACAAGCCATTGAGCGATACATTCCCCAGGAACGCGGAATAATCGTGTCTATTTTTTTGAGTAACAATTCGTCTGTAATGTTGGAGCAGCGCGGATTCCATCGCTGATTCCCCGGCAGAAAACACCGTGCCGTTTGGCCACCAACCTTGAAGAGTATGGGTATGAGTATAAGGAGTCATCGTGCCATTTTTTTTAGAACGCCGCTGGTCAACTGACAACAGTGGCAGTATAGGGCCATGTTAACAGCGTTTTTTCTGCCGCAATTGAACAAATTAGGACAAGAGGACATGTGGCACGCACTACGCGAGCTTCAACCTATATTAATGAGAGCCAAACAACATCGGATGACTTCTTTTGGCCCACCTGTTCTTTAAGGTATAGATATATAAATTATTCTTCCATGTTACAAACTATGTATCAAAACTTATATACCCATATGGGATAGGGTATAAAAATGGGATCGGCTAAAAACTTTATATGTATAAACGAAATATGGATATTGTCTAAAAATGTTGTTCAGTCCTTTTTTCAAAATTCCTTACAGTTCGGCGAAAACTAGGTTTTTTTTAAAAAGGGGGCGTATCATTGGGCGGATTTAAAATTTGTTTACGATTGTTCTGCTGCGAGCAACAAAGAGCACGTGTTCCAAATTTCGTCATTCACACAGACAGACAAGGCTAAATCGACTCAGATTGCGATTCTGAGTCGATATACTTTACGGCAGAACTAGCTAAATGATTGGTCTATGTTGCAAACCATGTAACAACTAATATACCCCTATGGGATAAGGTGTAAATATGTCAAAACTGAAGTCAATCACTTATGAAAAAAAGTCAAAATTATTTAATGTTTACATACATACTTACTTACTGACTTAAGAGGCGCTACAGTCCGGAATAAACCTGGATCTCAACCAACATGCCTCTCCAATTACCCCGGTCCTTAGCTAATTGCCTCCAGTTGCGCACTTCAAGTTGGTTGAGGTCGGTTTCTACTTGTGCGCGCCACTTAAGGCCAGGTCTTCCTCTACTGCATCCGATGACTGGCTGGGATTGGAAGACTCTGCGAGCCGGAGTATTGGTGTCCATTTGTTCTACATGGGACAGAAGATTTTTCGAAGAATTTTCCACTCAAATCGACCAAGGATTTCTTCATCAGCATTTTGAGACGGTCCATGCTTCAGGGCCGTAGAGCAGGACTGGGATGATCAGGGTCTTATATAAGATCTCCTTAGTAGTTCGAGTGAGGGCTTTACTATTGCATTGCCTTCTTAGCCCGAAGAAACTGCGTTTGGCAAGAGTAATTCTTCGTTTAATTTCTGACAAGATGTTGTTCTCAGAGTTAATAGCGGAGCCGAGATAGATAAAGTCCCGTACTACCTCAAAGTTATATCTGTCAATGGTGACGTTCTGTCCCATTACCCATTTTTGCCGCTTTCCTTCCCTATACTAGCAAACGTGGCTACGACATCACGTTGGGTCCTACCAATGATGTCAATATCGTCGGCGTATGCTAGTAGTTGTACTGATTTTTGGAAAACTGTGCCTCTGGTGTTGGCTCGTGAGTTTTGCACAATCCTCTCAAGAGTCAGATGGAAGAAGTCACGTGACAGCGCATCGCCTTGCCTAAATCCTTTTTTGGTATCGAATGTGTCAGTGAGGTCGTTTCCGACCCTGATGGAGCAGCGGGAATTCTCCATCGTCTCTCTACACAAACAGACGAGTTTGGGCGGTAGACCGCAACTATACATGACTCTGTATAGTTCGTCTCTATAAATGCTGTCGTATGCGGCTTTGAAATCGATGAATAGTTGGCGGGTGTCGATTTGGACTTCTTGAGTTTTTTTTTCCAGGATCTGCTGAAGTGTAAAAATTTGATCGGTTGTGTGGTTTCCTGGCCTAAAACCATACTGATAAGGGCCAATCAGGTTGTTGGTAAACGGTTTCAGGCGTTCACATATTACGGCAGATAGGATTTTGTAGGCGATGTTGAGGAGGCTTATGCCTCCGTAGTTGGCGCAGTTAAGCGAGCCTCCTTTTTTGTGGATCGGGCAAACGATGCTGAGGTTCCATTCTTCAGGCATACTTTCTTCCGACCAGATTCGGCTTATGAGTTGGTGGATGTTACTTCCCAAGTAATCTCCGCCGGCTTTATAAAGCTCGACGGAAAGGCCGTCATTTCCGGCAGTCTTAGCTACAGTTTAGATATTGCTATCCTCACTTCACTCAGGTCGGGTGGTTGGCAGCTTTTGCTGTCGTTTCCAATATTGAATGGTTCGTTCTGCCTGACAGCGGAATGTTGTTCGTCATCGCCGTTTAACAGTCTGCAGAAGTGGTTCTTCCATATCCTCAGCATCGACTGTATCTCAACTACGATATTTTCTTGTTCATCTCGACAGGATTCTGTTCGAGCTTTGTAGCCATGGCTTTGACGTTTTACACTTTGGTAAAACTTGCGAATATCTTTCCTGGGGTGGCACCCCTCTATATCCTCGATCGCACGCTTTTCTTGCTCTTCTTTCTTCTTTCTAAAAAGCCGGTGTTCTTCCCTTCTTCTCTGCCTATAGAGCTCAACGACAGCTCTCGTCTTCACCTGCAGCTTAGCCTCGTAGGCCTCGTTCTTGGCTGCGAGCATCTGTCGGCATTCCTCATCAAACCAGGGGTTTCTTGCTGGTGGGCGCGAGAAACCTAGCACATCAGTTGCGGCTGATCTAATTTCTTGTTGACATCGTTGCCATAGTTCTTCGATATTCGAATGCTGGTAGTATTGTGTTAATCGAGAGGTTTATGGATACGCGTTGCGCGAAGGTCTTGGCGGTCTCCTGCGATTGCAGTCTTTCGACATTAATTTTTTTTACAGTATTTCTGGATTGCTGTGGCGTGGTGGATATACGCAGTCTAACCTTGGGTGCAACAAGGTAGTGGTCCGAGTCGACGTTAGCTCCTCGGAATGTTCGGACAATGTTTACCTATTAAAATATAAAAACAAGTAAGTTTAGGTTAAAGCTATACTCTTATTAAAAAATGAGTGTTTTTTCATTTTTTTTGTGCTTTAAATGAACTAAAAATGAAGCCCTGAACTATCGTAATGCCAATCGGAGAAATTTACTTTCAATCATACTACCTACTTCAAAAATGAACAAAATCTTCGGAAACATAAAAACACATTTTGTTCACTTTCATGATTCCGTTTTCCAATCCCTATGGGTCCAGTTTTAGCTATCATTAAACACCATCTTGTGAAATTTATAAAGTTTATAAATTTTTATAAATTCAATAATTGGAGAGTCGGTGTCAAAACAAAGCTTATGAATTTTAAAACATGATTTAAAAAAATATTAAATTGCTTACTATTGTTTTCACAGAGTATCACTTCGTATTTTTCACTTATCAAGATTTAATTTTATGAAATAATGTTTGTCGTTCCACCGAAACAAAACGAAATTTTTCAATGATTCCTTTAAGCAGCTATGGAGGTAAAACTTCAATTCCATCATGTTTTTTGTTCCAATAAGTTTATTCAATGAAAGCTACAACTGTATCCTAAGAGCCAGTAAAACGGTCCACTTTTTACCAGCTGCATTGTGTTTCATGTCCACTGTGCCCACCGGTCGTGTTGGCGTAGTTTCATTTTGACGTGATGCGCATTCTTTGATTTAAAAAAAAGTGCAAATGACGCAAAATGGAATGCAAAGGTTTCATGCGAAAACATGATTAAACAAATTGTTTTTATAAATGTAATATTGTTAAAACGATCTGAGAAGGGATTATAAATTGAAAAGATATTCCTTTGAATAAAAATTACTATACAGGGAATTTATTGATGCGAGCTCATTGCAATCCAAAAGAATTGCTCTGGTATGTTAGAAGCAGATCCATGTTTCCCAGTCATATATAGTGTATATTCCAACAGCTTTAAACTTTTCGTCCATTCGAAGATTTTATATTTAACAGGATTAACTTTTTGCTTGCTCTCAATAGCAACATCTGAATCTTACTATGGCGAAGGAGTGTAGATCGAATCTAATGATAGGCAAGAAACTTTTAACACAGACTAACTTCAATCTCTTATGTAAAAATAGGTGACCATTTGACTTATGTTGCATTCGAAACCTAGTCCAAATGAATTGATAACAACCAGATGAAATAAAAATACCATATCTATGAAAATCATTTATATTTCTTAAAAGTTTTTCAATTTTCACACGCCTACATCATATAAAATGGCTCACCCTATATAGGATACAAAAACAACACACGTTTATGGTATTATTCTCAAAATATCTTCATCAACAATTTTTTCGGTTTTTTTTATTAATTCTGCAAAAAAAAACAATTTTATGGAGAATGTACCTAAATAGTTGGTGTTTCTAAGGACTTTATAAAGGGTGGTTAAATTTTAAGGGCCGATATTGATTTTGATTAAAACACAAATTATTTAGGAAATTATTGTTATTTCTTTTTATTATAATAATAAGGCTATGGTTCAACTATGTATGGGGCAAACTGCCGGCCAAATGGCCGCCCCAACCTCGGCGGCACAGCTCCATCCGATGGTCGAAATTTTCGATTACGCTGAGGCATAATTGAGTCTCTATGACGCTAATGTGCCCAATTATCTCAGCCTTTAGCTCTTGAACAGCTATATCTGCCAATGGTGACGTTCTGTCCAATTCATCGATGTTGTGTGTCGTTCATGAGATAAGCTTCTATTCATGTTGAAAGCATATATATAACCTTACTCTCATTTACTGCTTAAAACAAACGTGGCTATCACATCACGTTAAGTCATTCAAATGATCGAAGGATCGTAGTATCCTAGTAGTTGCGCCGATTTTTGAAAAATCGTGCCGCTGGTGTTGGCTTGGGAGTTTTGTACAATACTCACAAGAATTAATTTATAAAAGTCACATGACTCCTTGCCTATTGATTGGTATCGGTGAGCTCGTTTTCGGTCCTGATGTAGCATCGAGAATTCTCGATCGTCATCCTACACAAACGGAAGAGTTTTGGCGGTATACCAAAACTAGACATGGCCCTGCATAGTTCGTTTGTATTAATGCTGTCGTATAGTGCTTTGAAATCGATGAATGGGTGCTGGGTATCGACTTAGAATTTTTCCAGGATTTGCCGAATTGTGAAGATTTGATCAATTGTGGGCTTTTCTGTCCTAACACCGCACTAATAAGGGCCGATCAGGTTGTTGGTAAACGGTTTCATGTATTTACATATTATAGCAGGTAGGATCTTGTACGCTATGTTGCGGAGACTTGTGCCTAAGTTGTGGCGCAGTTCAGAGGGTCTTCTTTTTTGAGGATCGGACAGACGATACTAAGGTTCCACACTTCAGGCATACTTTCATCCGCCAAAGTTTTGGCTTTTGAGTTCATGGATGTTACTTACCTAGTCATCTCAGCCGGCTTTATAAAACTCAGCGGGAAGACCGTCATTTAGTTAATGAGTTAAGATATTGTTACCCTCAGTTCACTTAGGTCGGGTGGTTTGCGGTTTTCGCTGTTATTGCAATAATAATGAATGGTTCGTTCCGCCTGGCAATGGAATGTTGTTCGTCATCGCCGTTTAACAGTCCGTAGAAGTACTTACTTACTTACTCACTTAAGTGGCGCCCGGTCCTTAGCTAACTGCCTCCAGTTGCGCACTCCAAGTTGGTTGAGGTCAGTTTCTACTTGTGCGCGCCCTTTAAGGCGAGGTCTTCCTCCTCTGCGTCCGACGTCTGGCTGGGATTCGAAGACTCTGCGAGCCGGAGTATTGGTGTCCATTTGTTCTACATGTCCTAGCCATCTTAAACGTCCAATGCGGAGTTTTTTGACCAAGGGTATGTCGCTGTACAGCTCGTATAGTTCTTGGTTGAATCTTCGTCTCCATAGCCCGTCAACACAAACGGGACCGAAGATTTTTCGAAGAATTTTCCTCTCAAATAGACCAAGGATTTCTTCATCCGCTTTTGAGACGGTCCATGCTTCAGCGCCGTAGAGCAGGACTGGGATGATCAGGGTCTTATATAAGATCTCCTTGGTAGTTCGAGTGAGGGCTTTACTACTGAATTGCCTTCTTAGCCCGAAGAAACAGCGGTTGGCAAGAGTAGTAGTCCGCAGAAGGGATTCTTATATTTATTTCCTCAGCATCGACTGTGTATCAACTACGATATTTTCTTCATCATGTCGACAGGACTCTGTTCTAGACTTGTATCGTTGACCTCGACGTTTTCCACTTTGGTAATACTTGCACACATCGTTTCTGGAATGGCACGTCTCTATATCCTCTATCGCGTTCTTTTCTCGCTCTTTTTTCTTCTTCCTGAAAAGATAGTACTCTTCATCTTTGCCTATTGAGCTCAATTGCAGCGCTCGTATTCACCTGCAGCTTAGCTTTGTAGGCTGCGGGCAGCTTTCGGCAATCCTTATCAAACCAGGGGTTTGTACAGAATCATTGATATAAACAATTCGCGAGAAACCTAGCACATCAGTTGCGGCTGATCTAATGGCTTGTTGACATCGTTGCCATAGTTCTTCGACATTTGATGCAGGTGGTATGGTGTTAATCGAGAGGTTTATGGATGCGCGAAGGTCTTAGCAGTCTCCTGCGATTGCAGTCTTTCGACATTAATTTTTTTTACAGTATTTCTGGATTGCTGTGGCGTGGTGGATATACGCATTCTAACCTTGAGTGCAACAAGGTAGTGGTCCGAGTCTATGTTAGCTCCTCGGAATGTTCGGGCAATGTTTACCTATTAAAATATAAAAACAAGTAAGTTTAGGTTAAAGCTATACTCTTATTAAAAAATGAGTGTTTTTTCATTTTTTTTTTATGTGCTACGTTTATTTAAAAATGAAGCCCTGAACTATCGTAATGCCAATCGAAGAAATTTACTTTCAATCATACTACTTCAAAAATGAACAAAATCTATCAAAACATAAAAACACATTTTGTTCACTTTCATGATTCCGTTTACCAATCCCTAAGGGTCAAGTTGTAGCTATTATTAAAAACCATTTTGTGAAATTTTCTTTGACTCGTTGCGGCTTTTGATAAATTTAATCATTGGAGTGTTGGTGTCAAAACAAAGCTAATGAATTTTAGAACATGATTTTAAAAAAATAATTAAATTGCTTACTATTGTTTTCACAGAGTATCACTTCGTATTTTTCACTGATCAAGATATAATTTTATGAAATAATGTTTGTCGTTCCACCGAAACAAAACGAAATTTTTCAATGATTCCTATAAGCAGCTATGGAGGTAAAACTTCTATTCCATCATGTTTGTTGTTCCAAAAAGTTTGTTCAATGATAGCTACAACTGCATCCTAAGAGCCAGTAAAACGGTCCACTTTTTACCAGCTGCATTGTGTTTCATGTCCACTGTGCCCACCGGTCGTGTTGGCGTAGTTTCATTTTGACGTGATGCGCATTCTTTGATTTAAAAAAAAGTGCAAATGACGCAAAATGGAATGCGAATGTTTCATGCGAAAACATGATTAAACAAATTGTTTTTATAAATGTAATATTGTTAAAACGATCTGAGAAGGGATTATAAATTGAAAAGATATTCCTTTGAATAAAAATTACTATACAGGGAATTTATTGATGCGAGCTCATTGCAATCCAAAAGAATTGCTCTGGTATGTTAGAAGCAGATCCATGTTTCCCAGTCATATATAGTGTATATTCCAACAGCTTTAAACTTTTCGTCCATTCGAAGATTTTATATTTAACAGGATTAACTTTTTGCTTGCTCTCAATAGCAACATCTGAATCTTACTATGGCGAAGGAGTGTAGATCGAATCTAATGATAGGCAAGAAACTTTTAACACAGACTAACTTCAATCTCTTATGTAAAAATAGGTGACCATTTGACTTATGTTGCATTCGAAACCTAGTCCAAATGAATTGATAACAACCAGATGAAATAAAAATACCATATCTATGAAAATCATTTATATTTCTTAAAAGTTTTTCAATTTTCACACGCCTACATCATATAAAATGGCTCACCCTATATAGGATACAAAAACAACACACGTTTATGGTATTATTCTCAAAATATCTTCATCAACAATTTTTTCGGTTTTTTTTATTAATTCTGCAAAAAAAAACAATTTTATGGAGAATGTACCTAAATAGTTGGTGTTTCTAAGGACTTTATAAAGGGTGGTTAAATTTTAAGGGCCGATATTGATTTTGATTAAAACACAAATTATTTAGGAAATTATTGTTATTTCTTTTTATTATAATAATAAGGCTATGGTTCAACTATGTATGGGGCAAACTGCCGGCCAAATGGCCGCCCCAACCTCGGCGGCACAGCTCCATCCGATGGTCGAAATTTTCGATTACGCTGAGGCATAATTGAGTCTCTATGACGCTAATGTGTCCAATTATCTCAGCCTTTAGCTCTTGAACAGTTATATCTGCCAATGGTGACGTTCTGTCCAATTCATCGATGTTGTGTGTCGTTCATGAGATAAGCTTCTATTCATGTTGAAAGCATATATATAACCTTACTCTCATTTACTGCTTAAAACAAACGTGGCTATCACATCACGTTAAGTCATTCAAATGATCGAAGGATCGTAGTATCCTAGTAGTTGCACCGTTTTTTGAAAAATCGTGCCGCTGGTGTTTGCTTGGGAGTTTTGTACAATACTCTCAAGAATTAATTTAAAAAAGTCACATGACTCCTTGCCTATCGATTGGTATCGGTGAGGTCTTTTTCGGTCCTGATGTAGCATCGAGAATTTTCGATCGTCATCCTACACAAACGGAAGAGTTTTGGCGGTATACCAAAACTAGACATGGCCCTGCATAGTTCGTTTGTATTAATGCTGTCTTATGCTGCTTTGAAATCGATGAATGGGTGCTGGGTATCGACTTAGAATTTTTCCAGGATTTGCCGAATTGTGAAGATTTGATCAATTGTGGGCTTTTCTGTCCTATGTCATGTCATGTATTTACATATTACAGCAGGTAGGATCTTGTACGCTATGTTGCGGAGACTTGTGCCTAAGTTGTGGCGCAGTTCAGAGGGTCTCCTTTTTTGTGGGCAGACGATACTAAGGTTCCACACTTCAGGCATACTTTCATCCGACCAGATTTGGCTTTTGAGTTCATGGATGTTAATTACCTAGTCATCTCAGCCGGCTTTATAAAACTCAGCGGGAAGGCCGTCATTTAGTTAATGAGTTAAGATATTGCTACCCTCAGTTCACTTAGGTCGGGTGGTTGGCGGTTTTCGCTGTTATTGCCAATATTGAATGGTTCGTTCCGCCTGACAATGGAATGTTGTTGGTCATCGCCGTTTAACAGTCCGTAGAAGTACTGACTACTTGTGCGCGCCACTTTAGGCGAGGTCTTCCTCCTCTGCGTCCGATGTCTGGCTATGATTCGAAGGCTCTGAGAGGCGGAGTATTGGTGTCCATTTGTTCTACATGTCCTAGCCATCTTAAACGTCCAATGCGGAGTTTTTTGACCAAGGGTATGTCGCTGTACAGCTCGTATAGGTCTTGGTTGAATCTTCGTCTCCATAGCCCGTCAACGCAAACGGGACCGAAGATTTTTCGAAGAATTTTCCTCTCAAATAGACCAAGGATTTCTTCAAATCGACGGTCCATGCTTCAGCGCCGTAGAGCAGGACTGGGATAATCAGGGTCTTATATAAGTAGTTCGAGTGAGGGCTTTACTACTTATTGCCTTCTTAGCCCGAAGAAACAGCGATTTGCAAGAGTAGTAGTCCGCAGAAGTGATTCTTATATTTATTTCCTCAGCATCGACTGTGTATCAACTACGATATTTCCTTCATCATGTCGACAGGATTCTGTTCTAGACTTGTATCGTTGACCTCGACGTTTTCAACTTTGGTAATACTTGCAGACATCGTTTCTGGAATGGCACGTCTCTATATCCTCGATCGCGTTCTTTTCTCGCTCTTTTTCCTTCTTCCTGATAAGATAGTGCTCTTCATCTTTGCCTATTGAGCTCAATTGCAGCGCTCGTCTTCACCTGCAGCTTAGCTTTGTAGGCTGCGGGCAGCTCTCGGCATTCCTTATCAAACCAGGGGCTTGTACAGAATCATTGATATAAATAATTTTAAAAAAAAATGTGCGCAACCGGCTCGTTAGTACCTAGGGCCGAGCTTTCTCACAACCGTTCATGTGTGCATGTGTACTTCTAGCATGATGGTTGCACCTCATGTTTTATGCCGACTCCGAACAGCGAATTTGAGATAAGCTTCTCTTGACAATTGATACTACTCGGATCACGAGAGGAGGGTGAAAAATCATTTCGGTGTTGCTACGGCTGGAAATCGAACCCAGACCTTCTGCGCTGGAGTTCATCGCATTAACCATCATACGGTTAATACTGCTGGAGAGGAAATGATTTGGAAAGGGCTTTATAAGATAAAAATTGGTAGTTGGGATATACGGTCCCTTTTGCTTTAATTGACTATGGTCTCGAAAGTTTAGTCATATATAGTGTATGATAGCTAAAACATGTCTGTCCAGCCAGATGATAGACGCAGGAGAAATCCACTTGACCTAAAGTGGCACGAAGTGGCAAGAAGGTCGACTGAAAATGGAGAAGACTAGCAAATTGCGTCATATCGCGGATGATATGGCACTGCTACGACAAACACAGAACAAAGGATCTTCTAAATAGAACCCGCCCAGATATCGCAAGCATTACGGCGATAATCACGGGCCACTGGCCAATTGAAGACCATGCCGCCAAACGGGGAATCAAATACACAACCCTCAATGCCGCATATGCGGGACCACAAGAGAAACTCTCTCCCATTTCATCTGCAAATGTTCGGCACTATCAAGAGCCAGACTGCGTGCGTTAGACCAACCATTCTTCGGCAACCTTAGCGACATCTCGGGTAAAATCATAAAAGTTCTTTTCAGTCTGCCAAACCTCACAGGCTGGATCAAGAGACCGCCTGTATCACATCCATAACAGCAATCATATTAAAGGTCACAAGAGTAGTGCTAACAAAATGGGTTCATGCCGAACTGCTACTTCTACCAAAATACCTGAGTGGCATGTACTTGCATAACTTAATCCACCTGAAGGTAGCTAGCTAACTTTCAAGCTAATTGTAGAGGCAGGTTAGTTTAGGCATTTGGAAACTAAAGATTGTTTGTTTCTAGAAATACATTCCAATTTTTTTTTTCAAAAAAAATGTCATTACATGTGAAAATTTATCAACATGGCTTATTTATTGTTGAGAGTATATTTGCACCCTTCATAATATTGTTTTGGAATGACATTGCTCACCTCAAACCGAGCATCGACTGTGATTATCTCAAAATTCCTGATCCCATGAACTTGTGCATTTTTGACTAAAGTACTCAATTTTGGAAATGAAATAAAATCCAATCACATTTGAATTCATTTATTGCTGACAATTAGCACATTACCTAATACCTAATTATTTTCTTTCCAAATATCCTAAATATTCCTGTTGAATTTCCCTTTTTTTATTGACTTTTTGTTATTCGATTCCACTTGAAATTAGCCCCGCAATAAACGTCAATTTAAGTTTTGCAAACTTTTTTTTTTTGCTGACCTATCGTTAATAATGTTCATGCTGGCGGTACTGTTAGAGGCAATGAATTAAATCAATTAAGCAATTAATTACAATCGATGACACTCGATATTGTGTTGCCAATAAAGTGCAATCAACTTCAGGGCGTTTTAGCCATAGTCGTCCGTATGAATTATGTCCTAGCGCTAATTACGCGAACAAATAATAAATGTTGGAAAGTTAGTCGTTCGTGAAAGTTGGGGTGTGTAAATCTTAATTATAATATAGTCAGGCTGGATTTACATATGTGGGAAAAATAATTTTAATCAGTGGTATCGATGGTGATGGTTTTTTTTGTAGGATTCCGATAACCTGTAGACGTATTAGGGCAGGGTATTTGATTATATGGAATCATATGTAAAAAATACAACTGCAATAAGTATCATTATAACATAGGGTGTGCCATCTTTTATGTCGGCATATTCCTTGTGAATATCCTATTAAAAAATAAAACTGATTTCCATTCGAAATCATTCGATTATTGAATTTTTGTCCATACAATTTCTTCAGAGCAGTTTTTGAACACAATTAAAATGAAGTTTGCCTTAGGCTTGATCTGAGGCTTGTTGGCGTAACTTTACTTTTCAATTAATTCTACAAAAAAAATACGAAAGGCCCAAATCTAGGGAACTTAGCCCAATTTTTCTCTAGAATGCATTGCTCGGTTTTAATGCGCAAAAAAAACAGGAACCGTCAATACATTTTTAAGGCATTTAGACTTGAAACACTTAAACGATCTAAGAGAATGGCAGTTGAACCATATACGTGCACAGTCAAATTAAAACGACAAGAAAAGCACAATACAAGGACTCTTTTCTAAAATAATAACCTTCACATGGACAGTATCTACCCGGGTAGATATTTCAATTTTCATCTCTAAAAATCTCTTCGATTCGTCAGTGGATTCTGGTATGGGTCCGACTCAGTGACTAACTTTATGATTTAACTAACTTAAGACTACTTAAACTACTTCAGCCTAACTTAAGACTACTTAAGCTACTTAAACCTAGCTTAAGACTACTTAACTACTTAAACCCAACTTAATTATAATCGGGGTGGCGAGCCCTCGTTGCACATGCCGCAAGGGGTCGCCATCCTGATTGCGTCTTTCGGTCCCACGGCAGCCTGCGTTCAACCATATTGTACGCCAATATGGTGCACAAGCCCCGCCCCAGACCTTGTTCTTAATTTTAAAATCTTCTTTTCACATTTTGTCTGGGTGAGACTATGTTCAGCGCATATAGGTTTTTTGCAGCTGACACAGGCTTGCCGCGTAGCACGCTTTTTTTTATTTAGTTGGTAGCACATAAAGCACCCACCTTTTTGCCGTAAACGACCACTGGAATCCCGCTCATCTGGATCGTCAGGAGTAAACTCATCATTAGGATTGTTTGTACTTACTGGGTGACCCAAAAAACACTCCATTGCGTTTCTTATGGTAAAAATACCTGTCACTCTGTGATGTTGTACCCTAGAGCTGATATGTGGGATGCATAGGTTCTCGCCCAATCTTTCGAGAAATTTTCGCCTTTGGCCTTGCTTCACAGCTGCAGGACCCAGCGAATTGTTTTTTGAAAAAAATATATGGCTGCAAGTCCTGAAAGGTCAATCAAATTATAAAATACAGCCTGTGGCCATCTATAAGTTTTTCTTTTTGTTGTGTACTGCCTCAACATTTTGTCCATAACGTCCACTCCCCCTTTAGTCTGATTGTAGTACTGAATAATCTCAGGTTTCTGCTTGGGCCCGGAAACAGGCTTGTCACGATGAAAAGTTGAGAGCAACACAACAGCCTTATCTTTTTTGGGTAAATAGGAGCACAATACAATATTTTTACTGATCCCAAACTCAGAAGATAAACCGGAACCCGGTCTTTCGATGGTTTGAACTCACAAGGTAAGAAGCGTTTGTTTTTTTTACCGTTCCGACAATGGCAAATTTTCAGGTAAGTAATTCGTTTGCAAGTGGAAGAGTTGTGAAGAAATGGTCCATGGTCACATTTCGTCCACTATTTTTGTATGGTGCAACAAGTTCTTTTATAATTCGCTCACCTTGATTTACATCTCTTCTACCATTCACCTTCCCGGTATAAATTTGCTCGTTGAGAGGGTATCCTGTTGATGAATCACAAGCCCACCAAAATGTAATTCCATACTTGGCAGGTTTCGAAGGGATGTATTGAATAAACTTCGTGTGACCTCTATAGCGAAATAACAGCTCATGCGCTTTAAGTGACTCGTACGGTCTAAAGTTGAGCCTCAAATTTGAGTTGACCATATCGAAGATATCACGAATAGGAGCTGCTTTATCAGTGGCCATCCGAGCTGTTCGTGTGGCATCCGAATCAAACCGTATAAATCGCGAAATGGCCTTGAATCGCCTGACCGACATTGTTGCTCGATATTGAGGAAGCGCATTGCTTTTCCAAAGTTCAGCCACTGTCTCGTAATTAGATCGGTGGCAGCCCATGACTAACAAAATACCCAGGTATGCACAAAATTGCTGTTCGTTGATAGTTTTCCATTCTAGAGGAGCTTTTTCGGGATGTTGTTCATTCCACTTAGCGAAATCACTGAGAGCTCTTTTATTGGTGTGTCGGCAAATTATGTCTTGAACGGAAGGGCTCATTATACGGAGGAAAGTTTCCACATCTGTTAGACCTTTGGTAGCCGGATGTGGACCGGCAAATGTTGTTTCCCGGAATATCTTATGGGCCTCTTCATTTACATTAAAATTTCTGTTAATATGAAGGATAAGCTAATTCAGAGCAGTTCAAGAGCAGAATCAATAAAATTCCACAACAAGCATCATCTTGGGGTGTCTTTTGCGCTTTACAGGTTTGCCTCACCTGAAGAAGGGGCTACATATTATGTCAAGTTAGCTTTTATTTCTTAAGTCTGCTTTGCCAAATCACCATGGACGGACAAAGCATTAAACAACAAAAGACAAAATTGTTTTATCAAAATGGTGTTGTTTTCGGGCAACGTTCCGAGAGCTTCGTCTATTTTATGGTCGTCATAATCGTCCCATATAGTCCTACCAAGAAGACTATTCACAGTGTGGTGTATGCGGTAAACAACACTTGTACGTCCACGAAACCCCGTTGGTTAATCTTAGGCTGTCGATTTTACGCCGCTAACAATAAATATCCCTGACCACAACTTTGCAAATTTTAAGTCGTCACTTGAGCCTGCTGACTGACCCAGAAGCTGAAGGTAAACGACCATTAAGAACGACGTGTGTTATTGGAAAGAGTTGGAAGTTGACACTAATTTCCGTTGAAAAATTATCTTAACTGATGAGGCCCATTTCTAGATGAATTGTCTCAAATTGTAGAATATGGGACGGTACCAATACAGATGAGGTACAAGACCTTGCGGAAAAGTCACGGTTTGTTGTCGATTTTGGGCTGGAGGCGTCATCGGTCCATTTTTCTTTGAGAACGACTTTGGCCACGATATCCATCAACGGCGAGTACCATAGGTCGATGATTACCAACTTCATTGGATAACATGTACACCAACGACATGTGGTTTCAATAGAACGGCTCTCAGTGCCACTCAGCTCACGCCATATTGGAAATTCTGCACGAGCGATTCGAGAGCATGACTCAGTCACGTGGAGGTGATGTGAACTAACCCCCAAGATCGTTCGATTTCATCCCGTTAGACTTTTTCTTGTGGGATTTTCTGCAGTCGCATGTCAATGCGAATAAGCCAAAAACCAAAGCAGTACTCAAAGCCAACAAAATTCTTGTCATCCTGTTACTCTAAGTTCCACAGAGCTCACGCCATACTCTGAATTCTGCACGAGCGATTCAAGGGCATCGCTCAGTCACTTGGTGGTGATGAGAACTTACTTACTTACTTAAGTGGCGCTACAGGTCTCTCCAATTAGCCCGGTCCTTAGCTAACTGCCTCGAGTTGCGCCCTCCAAGTTGGTTGAGGTCGGTTTCTACTTGTAAGCGTTTCTAACGGCGAGGTCTTCCTCCACTGCGTCCGACGTCTGGCTGGGAATCGAAGACTCTGCGAGCCGGAGTATTGGTGTTCATTCTTTCTACATGCCCTAGCCATCTTTAACTTCCAATGCGGAGTTTATTGAAAAGGGGCATGTCGCTGTACAGCTCGTATATTTCTTGATTGAATCTTTGTCTCCATAGCTCATCAACGCGAACGGGACCGAAGATTTTTCGAAGAATTTTCCTCTCAAATAGACCAAGGATTTCTTCATCCGCTTTTGAGACGGTCCATGCTTCAGCGCCGTAGAGCAGGACTGGGATGATCAGGGCCTTATATAAGATCTCCTTGGTAGTTCGAGTGAGGGCTTTACTACTGAATTGCCTTCTTAGCCCGAAGAAACAGCGGTTGGCAAGAGTAATTTTTCGTTTAATTTCTGACGAGATGTTGTTGTCAGAGTCAATAGCGGAGCCGAGATAGACAAAGTCCCGCACTACCTCAAAGTTATATCTGTCAATGGTGACGTTTTGTCCAATTCGTCGATGTGGTATATTCTTTCATATTGATAGCATATACTTTGTCTTGCCCTCATTTACTGGAAAGCCCCTTTTTGCCGCTTCCTTCTCTATACTAACAAATATGGCTATGACATCACGTTGAGTGAACGGTGATGTGAACTTACCAACGTGATCATTCGATTTCATGCCATTAAACTTTTTCTTCTGGGATTTTCTGAAGTCCAATTTCAATGCGAATAAGCCAAAAACCAAAGCAGCCCTCAAAGCTAACATAACTCTTGTCATTCATAAAATTCAGCCTGACTTATGCTCCAGGATTAATGCAAATTGGACATTTCGGATGCGGGCCACCCAGAGAAGCCGCGGTGGACGAAAATTGGGTGACACAGTTTGTTTTACTTCAATTTAAAGATTAGAATCTCTTTATGAAAGACCATTAAGTGGAAGCAAGCTACTCAAAAATTAAATCAAGCATTCATCATGTTTGAGCCTTGAGCTT
Source organism: Rhingia rostrata (assembly GCA_949824845.1). Lineage (NCBI taxonomy): Eukaryota > Metazoa > Arthropoda > Insecta > Diptera > Syrphidae > Rhingia > Rhingia rostrata. The sequence goes on along the minus strand of OX463755.1, from coordinate 135,139,769 downwards.
TGGAAAGATTTTGTGTTGTATGTTAAATCCGAGCAAACTAAGTAAAGATAACCATTGCAAAGATAGTGAATTTTCAGAACATCAGAAGAAGAAGCCCATTGAGAATCTTTTGGGTATTGCGTCGACTGGAATTAGAACCCTGACCCTGTGTTCTGGAAATACTGGGGTATCTAATAACAAATCTTATACAATTGTCAAACTATAAGACCTTAACTTTAAGTCTGTTGATTTTTATGATTCCTCATTTGGGTAGGACACTTTGGGACGTATAAATTGCATATTGCAAATACGAACGTCGTTGTCCTTTCCGTTAACCATTGTCATCAAAGAATAAAATTCATTCTTACTAAGGCTCTTGTTGGCTAAGGAAATATCGAAATTTCGAATCTTAAACACTATCTTGCAGTAGAAGGAGAAACAAACACTGTTAAAACTTTGGACATCACCAGTCCAAATCAGTTCCACGCAAATCAAACACCTTCCAACTCTCCGCAGCTGAGGAGTCAAGTGAATTTTTGTTGGATTAAATTGCAAGCTTTCGGAATGTTGATTTGTGTTTTTTTTTCTCGCTCCTCAGCTCTGCATTATTTCATCCTTTGGTAGAGAGCCGGCAAAAATTCATATTCTCGGAAGTCCTCTTTTTCGCTCAATTAAATTTGTTTCTCAGGAGCTCACGTAATAACACCAAACGAAGTGCTTGGATAAAAAACGTACAGTAGACTAATTAGACACACATCTGCGTAATCAACTGGAAAATTATATAATTTCTGGCAAAATCCAAACTTCATTAGATTCGACAACTTGAACTCAAAAGCCTTTCAGTCAAATAGTACGAATTTCTTCCCCATCGTTCAAGCATCATAAATAAGTTTTTATCCCTTTTCGAAGGATGGGTATTGGCGTTAAATCGAATTTCCACTAATTAGATATTAGCGTCGCACCGAACGAATAGTTGGTGCCAAACTTTGCCTATTAGAATTCTCAAGAAAGTAAACTTAGGCCTAATTTTGCAGTTCTCTGACGAATTATGCACGCCAATTTAACTGAACTATTTCTTGACATGTTAGCAAAAGGATATATGGGTATGGCGGTGTTGGTTTGGGTTTATATTGGGTTCTGCAAATCTACTTAAAAAAGGTGACAAAGAAGTCCTTTTAAACAAAGTTAACGTCGTCAGACTCGTGTTTTTATTGTTTGAGTGTAATAGACTTTGGGTGTGTTGCAAGAAAATTAAGTTATTGTGAGTAGATGTATCCCAGGACACACTATGAAAATTGAATAGTGCGATACCCAAAACTTGTGATTCAGTTATGGCTGTTAGAAAGAACTGGTATTTCACAGGCACGACAAGATATATGCTCAAGATGTGTTTAGGGTGACGATATTTTTTGCTAATGCATATACATATAGAAGGTACATACCATTTCGGACAAACCCATACTGAGGCATTATATGTTCGGGTCCTGCCACGTTCATTTATAGATTTTCATAGATTGACAAACGTTTGTACTTGCAGCTTTTTTTGGGATTTTGTCGAGTTTCTGTCAACGACATCTCGTCATAACCCAAACAATGTATTAGTTTTACCAAACGCTGTTGCTTCGGGCTATGAAAGATATTTAATAGTAAACCCCTTACTTAAAGTATAAGAAGAACCATTTGGGTTACCGTAGACGAAGTTAAGGAAAACCTTATCGAGCTAAGAGATGTTTCTTGTATTTTGAGTTCCTGATTCACCTCTCACGATAACGCAACTGAAGTAAGAAAGTTCTCTAGACATATGTGAAAATCCAAGAGCATAGTCTTTGTTTTTACAAATTCTGCACTCATAGCCAAAGATCACACGTACAAACTGGGTTGTGTAAGCAGCTTATTGATAGAAAAAAGCTATGTCAGTCAGTAAGCTAAGAAGATGTTCAGAGAATCACTGAAATTCAAAGTTTCGTCGGATAGTTCCTGACCAAACATGACTGCACTGGAAAAACCAATTATATCACAAGCCAGTAACAGTTCGGCAATAGGCTTCGAGATGGAACACACATTCGTTCCTTAGACTGGGGTGTTGTATGTGTTTTCAAACGTGTTTTAGAGTTTCCCTGCAGATTTCAGCATACGCAAAGGTCTATAAGTTGGTCCAGAATCTAGCTGTCTTTTGAATTGACTGAGCAGCACTATACTTTATGTCTTCCAGCTTCTGAGAAAGACTACTTCTTCTATGCAGCTTCCAGTGGTCTGGGAATGTCCCCTCCTTTAGTTAGTTCTGCATTACTTTCATGAACATATCAGGTCTGAAGCTAATTGGCGTTTGGAAATTTATCTGGACCTGGTGTCTTCTAATCTTTCATATTTGTGTACACCGGCAGTAGATAGTTCCTCTTGTGTTACTGGTAGGAAATCTTCTTTGAAAATTTCAATTGTAACTGGGAATTATGTTGGTGACTGTTTCAGGAAGGGTGTCGTTACTGGACGCGTAAGTTGATGTCATTTATGGCCTTTCACTTTCGTCATGACAATCCTGTATACAGTTCTGGTTCATACAAAAGTTTCTAAGAGCTGTCGATTTTACTGTATTATTATGGCCATTTTTTAGATATGCTGGCGTAGTAGAAGATTTCAGGCTTATGATTGAAATCCGATTACTCCCTGCAGTATTGAACTTTTCACCTGACTGAGTGTTCTATGCTTCCTTCTTGGCATAGTTCTGCTCAAGGTTTGCTTAATTCGCAGAAGTCATCTTACTTACTTACTTACTTAACTACTTACTTCAGTCTGGAATCAACCAATATACATCTCACTAATCCTTAGGTAACTGCCTCAAGTTGCGCACTCAAAGATGGGTGAGGTCGGTTTCTGCTTGTGCACCCTAATTAGGGCAAGGTCCACTACAGAGTCCGACTTCTGGCTGTTAATCAAACACAGACTCTGCGATACGGAGTATTGGTTTCTATACTTTCTACATGTCCTAGCCATCATGTCCGATGCAGAGTTTCTTTTACTATCGGCATGTCTTTATACATATCTTATAGTTCTTGTTTGAATCTTCGTTTCCATAGCTCATCAACGCAAACGGGACTGAAGATTTTTGAATAATTTTCCTCTCAAATCGACCAAGGATTTTTCATCAACTTCAGTGCCGCAGAGGCGAACTGGTTGTTCGAGTGAAGGCTTTATTAATGAATTGCCTTCTTAGCCCGAGGAAACAGCGGTTGGCAAGAGTTATTATTCGACAAATTTCTGATGAGTTATTTTTGTCAGAGGAACCGAGGTAGGCAAAGTCCCGTATTACACCAAAGTTATATCTGTCAAGGGTGATGTTCTGTCCAATTGATCCTGCAAAGACGGATGAGTTTTAGTATTATGTATGCGGTTTTGAAACCTATGAATAGGTGGCAGGTATTGATTTTGACTTCTTGGGCTTTTTCCAGGATCTGCCGAAGTGTGAGAATTTGATCAGTTGTGGACTTTCCTGGCCCAAACCCACACTGATAATTAACGATAAAGTTGTTGGTAAAAGGTTTCAGTCATTCACATATTACAGGAAACATGATATTGTAGATATGCCACTGTGGTTGGTGTAGTTCAGAGCGTCTCCTTTTTTTTGGATCGGCAAACTATTTGATGTTCCATTTTTCAGGCATACTTTCATTTGACGAGATTTGGCTTATGATGTCATCAGTTCTGTAAATTGTAAGGCTGGGCTATCCACTAATCCGATCTCAATTGAGTATTTTTTTATAAGTTCCCCGAACACTTCTTTATCGAAGGTAGTGTCCTTTGACTTTGGGCCAGTGATTTTGGCACGTTTTCGACGTTTTTCTTTCTTAAACTCAAAAACAGCCATGTGTTCGCTGTGGGTGTAGTCTTTGCCAAACCACCATTTTTTTCTTCTTGCTATTGTGTTGCTCACAAAAACTATATAAATGATAGACCCCGCTCTTCCTTTCCGATAGGTATTTTTCCCACTTTATTAAGACGTCCAGCAGCGCTGCATATGTTTCAAGCAGTACTCATCGCCTTTCATTTGTTGTCCTAATGCCCTATTCTATGGCCCACGCTTTGAAATATCCTCCTATGCTGCTGTTACGATGTCATCTAGGAGCATGTAATCTGATAGCATCTGATTATTCCCATGTAGGATACGGAGGAGAGTAAAATCTATAGAAACATATACCATTTATTTTTACGCTTGCAAAACCTTTTGCCGGTTCACAGACCCTATCTGCTGAGAGAATCATTAAACATCAAGAATAGACTCCCCTAAGAAAATTAGTAAGTCTCATTCTGTCCACCCTGTATTAGCAACTACAAATTCCATTTGCAACTTCTATCGTTATTCGGAATTTAAATATAAATTCAGGATTTCCAAGAATCCTCATCATTATCTCAGCTGCTGCAATGTAAAAGGATAATCTAAACCGAATTGCATTAACTTTTTCGCTTGCATTAACTTTAAACTGTTCATCCGAGAAGAGTTTTCATTAAAATTGTTCTTACAAAGAAAATGAAGATACAAAATGAGAAAAAAATGGTAGTCGTCCTTCCCTGGGAATAGAGTGTATACGCACAACTGGTACGCGAATATACTCTCGAATATGAAACTTTTACAGAACTTCTTCCAGACAGTTGTCGAAATGAGTATATTCATTTTTTTTTTATAAAAAAAATAGAAGTTCTGACAAGAGCTGTGAGTTGTGACTTAAAAGGGAAAATAATTACTTTTATCCTTATAAACCATGATCTCTAAAAGGAATATATTGCGACCGCATGCCGTCAAAAAAACGACGGATAATATTTGTGTACTTTATTTTCGGATTTATGAGTTAAAAAAAATAAAACATTGGCTTAGCAATTTGAAACATGAGAGCAGAGGATTTGGTTAATCCCTAAAAGGGTTTGCTTTATACAGTCTATCGGTTTAACGATAAAAAATCCCGACTTAAATAGCTTGCATAACCATAATGTAGCTGCTTTCAAAAGGTGTACTTATTGTCATCCAGAAGCCATAAAGCCAATTGTAGCATAAGCACTTGCATCTATTATTAAATATGTTAAGGTCTGATGGAAGTATTCCAACCAAGTTTGTCAAGCTGTCAAAAAATGGTAATCGGCTTTATTGTGCAGCGGTAAAAAATAAGATCTGTAAGCACAATTTCCTCTTAATATCAAGTCTTTTTTTTTTAAAGAATTCATTCTAAAAAGAGTTTCCAGGTCAAAATCCCAAACATATCCTTATGTGAAAGCAGCGAACATGTGCCTATATTTCCTTCTTTCAGATCACTGCAGCGTTTTATAAGCGAATGTTATATCTGCGAAGGACATTAGCAACTTCTCGGGGAGCCAAGCGGCCATCAAATCCTTGTAATCAGTCTTAAAAAACTGAATAACAACCCTAGATTGATGCCCATCTTTGCTAAAGATGTCAGAGCAGTGGATCATTCACCTATGCTGGGTGCCCGGGCATAGTGACATTTCATTGAACTATAAGTCTGATGTACTCGTCAAACATGGAACTAAATTACGAGTCATATATGGGATTGATTTCGCTCACTAAACCTCATATTAGCGTCGTCAGGTGTCGTCACTGGACACTGTCTAATAGGCAGGCTTGCAGCAGGGCTAGGCCTTCATTCAAATGGATTTTGCAGGAGCTGTATGTACGAAGAGGAAGAAAAAACAATAATTCATCATCTTTGTAACTGCCCAGCCTTTTCAAACAAAAAAAGCTTCTACTTACCGCTTTCTTCTCTCAAAATCTCATCGATTTAACAGGAACAGTGAACACTTTAACCTAACCCAGGCAATCCTTTTATAGATGCATAGTTCCCATAGAAGGGATTAGCGGTAATCTAGGCTTGCCTCTGATTTTGCTAAGTCCAGAGATTTGATGGACGCTTGGCCATCAGAGTAGATGCTAATATCCTTCGCAGATATTACATTCTCGTCAGTCCAGATAAGGTTTCTTAGATCGCCATGACTTGCGCTTGGAACACGCTGCAATGACCAGGAAAACCGAAAGATAGGCTGAGGTTTAACCTTTCAGACAAGACACCAGCATACACTCCGTCATTTGTTTTGAGATCTTGTCATTTTGTGTCGGCTCATTACTTTCCCATGACGAAATGTCTAGGATTGTGACCTGGAAACTTTGATCAAAGTTGAACCTGTTACGGGTGTAATCGGGTTTTTCAAGGAATATTTGTGTGTTCGTTTAGAGTTTTTGAGTGGCCAGTTTGTATATTTGCCCACTGCTGTATGGCTTTAAGTCGGATGACTGAGTTAGCTACCATTTGTTTGCCAAAAATATTACTTACTTACTTAAGTGGCGCTACAGTCCGGAATGAACATAGGCCTCAACCAACATACCTCTCCAATTAGCCCGGTCCTTTGCTAACTGCCCCCAGTTACGCACTCCAAGTTGGTTGAGATCGGCTTCTACTTGTGCGTGCCACTGCGTCCGACGTCTGGCTGGGAATCGAAGGCTCTCCGAGCCGGAGTATTGGTGTCCATTCGTTCTATATGTCCTAGCCATCTTAAGCGTCCAATGCGGATTTTTTGACCAGGGGCATATCGCTGTACAGTTCTTGGTAGAATCTTCGTTTCCATGGCCCATCAACGCAAACGGGACCGATGATTTTTCGAAGAATTTTCATCTCATATCGACCAAAGATTTGTTCATCCGCTTTTGAGACGGTCCATGCTTCAGCGGCGTAGAGCAGGACTGGGATGAACAGGGTCTTATATAAGATCTCCTTAGTAGTTCGAGTGAGGGCTTTACTACTGAATTGCCTTCTTAGCCCGAAGAAACGGCGGTTGGTGAGAGTAATTCTGCTTTAATTTCTGACGATATGTTGTTGTCAGAGTTAATAGCGGAGCCGAGGTAGATTAAGTCCCGTACTACCTCAAAGTTATATCTGTCAATGGTGACGTTCTGTCCAATTGGTCGATGCTGTGTGTCCTTTCGTGTTGATAGCATATGCTTCGTCTTGCCCTCATTTACTGCTAAACCCATTTTTGCCATTTAATTCTCTATACTAGCAAACGTGGCCATGACATCACGTTGGGTCCTTCCAATGATGTCAATATCGTCGGCGTATGCTAGTAGTTGTACTGATTTTTGGAAAACTGTGCCTCTGGTGTTGGCTCGTGAGTTTTGCACAATCCTCTCAAGAATCAGATGAAGAAGTCATATGACAGCGCATCGCCTTGCCTTAATCCTTTTTTGGTATCGAATGTGTCGGTGAGGTCGTTTCCGACCCTGATGGAGCAGCGAGAATTCTCCATCGTCATCCTACACAAACGGACGAGTTTGGGCGGTATACCAAAACTAGACATGGCTCTGTATAGTTCGTCTCTATAAATGCTGTCGCATGCGGCTTTGAAATCGATGAATAGGTGGCGGGTGTCGATTTGGACTTTTTGGGTTTTTTCCAGGATCTGCCGAAGATTTGATCGGTGGTGGACTTTCTGGTCTAAACCGAACTGATAAGGGCCAATCAGGTTGTTGGTAAACGGTTTCAGGCGTTCAGATATTACGGCAGATAGGATTTTGTAGGCGATGTTGAGGAGGCTTATGCCTCCGTAGTTGCGCAGTTAAGAGAGCCTCCTTTTTTTGTGGATCGGGCAAACGATGCTGAGGTTCCATTCTTCAGGCATACTTTCTTCCGATCAGATTCGGCTTATTAGTTGGTGGATGTTACTTGCCAAGTTATCTCCGCCGGCTTTTTTAAACCTCGCAGGAAGGCCGTCATTTCCGGTAGCCTTATTAAGCTTCAGTTTAGATATTGCTATCCTCACTTCACTCAGGTCGGGCGGTTGGCAGTTTTCGCTGTCGTTGCCAATATTGTTTGGTTCGTCCTGCCTGACAGCGGAATGTTGTTCGTCATCACCGTTTAACAGTCTACAGAAGTGGTTCTTCCATATCCTCAGCATCGACTACGTCTCAACTACGATATTCCCTTTTTCATCTCGCAAGTATTCAGTTCGAGCCTTGTATCCTTGGCTTTGACGTTTTACACTTTGGTAAAACTTGCGAACAAAAATATTAGAAGGTGAAAAAAATGACAAGTGCTGCTGAGAGTGTTATACGATGTGCACCACCGATGCTTAGGTATGCAGTTCTTTGCACATTGGCTAGTTTAGTAACGGGTTTCAATTTTATATTTCCTATTGAACAGGACCAGTTCAGTTTTGTGGGGGTCATCTTCCAAACCACGTTATGGAGAAGTTCCTTAAGTGTATGCAAGTGCTTCCCTAAGAATGCTGTAGCAACGTCATTTGCATAGGCAATCACTTGTCATCCTCCTGCTCCGAGGATGAGTAAAAGCTTGTTTACTGCTTAGTTTCATAGAAGAGGGGAGAGGACTCCAATATGCGGGGTCCCTTAAGTGACATGTCTTCTGGCCGAAGCACCCAGCCTTGTGTTTATAATCCGACTGTTTAATAGCAAATTAATTAACATTTGAAGTGACTTTCAGACAAATTATCGCGTTAATGATCGCTCCAAAACTCACGTTGTTCAAAGTACCTTCAATGTCTAGAAATGCAACCATTCAGCACAAAGCCTTTTCGATAGTGCCTACTAATGCGTGTAGGAGCCTTTCTACAGATTTGTCTATGTAGTACCAAAGATTATAAGGCCGTACAGATGGCGCATTGAAAACAAAAAACGGAAACTTTTGCTCATCAGCTTCATGGCACAAGCGGGCGCCGGCCGTGCTCGTGCACTCATGTATTGTATGCAGTGCGTTAGGATTTAAAAGGTTTCCAGAAGGAATTATGATAAGCTGATCGGTCTCAGGTCTTTCGGATTGACGTGAAAACTTTTGTGATTTAGTAAAGTAAGATCTCTCTTGTCTGCTTTAAAATGTTGCAAGTAAAGAACAATAAATTGGAGTTACGGTCCAGCTTAAAGAAATCGAAAAAATCGTAAAAGAAAGTCGACTGCATCAGCAACAGTATTAAGTTGGTTTGAGTGAAGAACCTACATAGGGTTTAAGTAAACTAAGACTGTTACCATCCCTCTGGTCCGTTTTATAGTGTCCCAGGTAAACAACAAAAAGTTTGCGGTACGGTGCCGCTTAAAGAACTTTTTAGGACGTGACCTGAGTTCTTGAGAACGATGTAAGGAAAAATAAAATATTATCCAACATAAGTATTTGATTATACAAACCGTTACAATTTCTCTAACGCCTATCGCACTAATGATGTCCTAACTGTCATTATTAAAAGTGTTTTTAAAAACTTTGCCATTTCCAAAGTATACAAACTTCTAATGACAACGACTGACGAAGCTTCCCTTTCTAATTAGATAAGCTACAGGTACTTTAACGGCAGTTTCTATTGTCTCCCTCTCATCTACCTATAGATTGAAAAGCCTGCTCCCTCACTTCCTAACAGCACAAGCTTTTCTCCGATATCTCTAATGAAATACCATCAGCCGCATCATTTTAATGAGAAGATTTACTTCCGTAAATTGAATTGCAAAAGGGGTGTCCCGGGTGCCGTGTCCCGTCAACGACTCCTGCGAAATGCGACAACGAAATCGAAATCGCTGTTCTATGAACCATTCTAGGGAGATTATAATGGTGGATAGAATGGCGAGAGAAACTTAAATGAAAACGGATTAGGAAGATTGTATATACACAGCCGGATGGAGTAGAGTAAAGATACACCAGGAGTATCTTCCTCGTCGTTCCTTTTTCTTATCTTAATCTTTTTATGTGGTCATTGAATGCGTTGCGGATTATGTTGTTTTAATGCCGCAGTGTTTCGGGATTATGGGTTCGACAACAACCTAGAATAGTTACTTGAAAGAAGAAACAACCTTTGGCGGAAGGATAGCCGGCCACTTGGGAATAACGTGATTTAAAAGAAAAAAAAATCATACCATAGATATAAAATATATCTGTGGTTCTCTCCATCCAATGATTTTTTTTCTCTCTCGTTTGTCCTTGCTATGAACTTTATCATCATTTTGTTCAACACCATAGTGGAAGGAGTCAAAGCAGTGACTTTATAAAACCGAAACCAACACCAACAAAAAAGTTTCCAAAACTAAAACGGAACAACAGAAACTATTTGTTGAACGGTTATGATATGATTGTTGTGATTGCTGGATTCGGATGTGTTATCTAGCAAGGACATCGTGTTTTTTATGCGATTATAATAGGAAACTATACGTACTTGAGGATATCCTTGCAACATAAAAACCGACCCAGCCGAATAAAATGGAGATTTTCTCATTCCATGTTGTTGCCGGTACCTATATGTAGTTTTCGTCCTTTCTTGAATGTGTAAGTCACTATCTCCAGGATTGGCAGTTGATGTCGAGATGTTGTAATGATTATGCTAGAAATTTGAATTTTAGATTTTCTGCTAGTCATGCAAACGTTATTGGGAATGATATCGGCGCTTACATATATCTGAAGACGGGATGAGGTGGACGTAAAAGTCAAGTACTTAGAATTCTATGTCGATTTTTATTTCATTTAAAGAGCATGGGAATACTCGTATTATTGCCCTTGGGAGTTGAGTGAGTTATAGAAACCGAGTCAATTTTTGTGTACTTTATGCGCGTGGTAGAGTAGCAAAAATATATAAATTCCATTTTGGCTTATCATGCCTCTCATGTGGGTAGGAAATGGTTTCTCATTCGTTGTGTGGCTCACTTTGATGGGATTACACTTACTGTGGCGTAAAATTGGCAATAGCTGATGACAAGACTGTCAAGCAATTCCCAGAGGTTAGCATCATGAGGAAGAAGGACCCAATTGAAGATGTGTGGATATATATTGGTATGTTATTTTCGAAATCATGTCTCCGTTTAGAGAAAAAAAAAAACACGCCAGAATCTTGTGGCAACTTTTTTCGAAGGAGAGATGAAGCTAATTTTACGAAGGATTATTCTTATTATCAGAAATTTAATATTTCTACCAAGAGTTTCACAACCTGTGGCTGCACAGAATGTATAACCCAATTGTAACGAGCTATAATCTTTGAAAATGGCGGAAAATGAATCTTTGTTCTCCTATTTGTGCAGTAAATAGTTACAAGTGCTAAATACACGCTGGCAAGCTATACTCTTCAATATCATGGAATACTCCAGACTATTTTTTAGCGTAATAATATGTCGGTTTTATTGGCACAACGAGAGTTTCAGCAGTAATTTTATGGCTGTCGTACGATAACTAGAAAATCACATGTAGGGCAAATCCTTGTATCATTCACGAAGAGACCCTTACACCTACTCATAGTCTCAATATACGCCGAAGGGTCATCATGGGACCGTGAGTTACACGGTTGCAGATACTATCATGCGATACCAAACCTCGTTTATCGAGAATTTATTTACACAAATTAACTGGATGACATACGGTTACAAACAGACGGTTTTCTTTTCAGCCTACACAGCTCGCGCGACAATGGACATTTGGAAGGATGTACTTCCGGTTATAACATCTTGTTTTGGAAATTTAAGCTTGCATGACAAATTGCCCGATTTGATTAAAAAAACAAATTTATGGAGCAACATACTCTTCAATACCCAGGTCAGGGATTTCTTACAACTATTCATGTGTGTATGTGTGTGCGTACTTCTTTGCACGATAACGGGAGCCCCTGTTTTATGCCGATTCCAAACGTCTAAGTTGAGAGAAGCTTTTCTTGATACTTGCTATTACTCGGTTGATTTTTCAGATCATCACGAAAGCAGCCCAATTCGACTGCTTCAAAAATGTCTTTCTATCTCTTAAGCGACAGCTCTTGGAGAACATGTTATAGACTCTGGAAGCACCCAAAGATTGCGAGGACTCATCGCCCAAAGCTCTCGCCGAATATAAATCGGATAAAAAAATCTGGAAGTGGTCATCATCATCAATAATGGCGGCGAACACAATATTTCTGGCACGGTTTTAAGTTGTATTCTTACCACCGCGAATGTGACCTCTAGTATGACCTGACCTATGACCTACGTAAAACGAATAGCGTACTTTATCGTTGTCAGTTGTCTTGCGGTAGCAGGTCATGAAGAATTCTAATTTTGAATAGGCACATCTTAGGGCTCCTGTGATTAAATCTTGGAGGCAGCAGGTGAGAGTGGGAAAAAAGACGTCTCAGCACACTAAAATGCATGGTCCTGTTCCAATACGGCAGCGGAAGAATTTCCAAGACGGAATCAAGGCTGGCGTATAAAGTCCTACGATCAGGACAAAGTGAAAACCCCAAATGAGCGGTGCAGTGAATTAACCCCATATGCTTCATGGGGCTTAATTCCCAAAAAAGGAAATAGCAACGAGGGGCACATTTGTTTTTGGAAATGGAAATAACTCCTGCAGCTGTTAATGCCTCTTACTTGTGGGATTTATTTCATTTTCATGCCCCCACACTCGCACACATCCCAAATCCAACAGTCATCCCATGCAAGGTGGTTGCTGGGGGGCAGCATGCCCCTACACTCACATTCAAACTTTGCATACAGCAAACTTGAATAGAACATCGGTTTCAAATGGCAATAACAGCCGCGGGGTTTAATGCTTTCCCTTGACTTATTTCCGTGGGCGGTATTTCACAGCACCAAATGATCTGCTTCGACATATTTGGACAATGGATCATATATGAATCTCTAGGGTTAAGTAGGCCCATTGAATAGAGATATTGGCGAATGGGCTAAGAGGCCAACGACTGCGCTCAATTCCGTAGTAAATTGATACTCAGCTTGGCGGTTGTGGTTTGGGTTAACTACCCAGAAAAGGAAAAAAAAAACTCCTGCTACGAAGCAAGGAGCCTTGAAAAGGATTGATGCCATGCTAAACGAATACAGGATGAATACGTTAGCATTTGCACCTAGATTGTCAGAATAAGAAACAGTTGAAGTGCGAATGAACAGCTAGTGGAAGCCCTAAGCAGCTACGAAGCAGACATTACCGCTATTCAAGAAATAAGATGGGATTATGAAAAAAATTGGGATTTAATAGAAACCGTGACTTAGGCAAGAAGTCTTATGTTTTCGAGATCTTAGCGAATGCATTGTAACAATCAGCATCAAATTCGCCAACATAATCCTCATGCACACGCACCCACCGTGAGGACGATGTTAAAATTGCGCTGTAAGATCTGCAAGAAACCACAGTACGTTGCTTCGTCTTGGCTAAATAGTTTTTGGGTTAGGTCGTCTCCGAAGCTAGTTGAGCAGCGAGAATTCTTCATCATCATCCTGCACAGATGGACGAGTTAGGGTTTTATTACAAAACTAGGCACGGCTCTGTATAGTTTGTATTTATATATGCCTGCATATGCGGCTTTGGTGGGTATCGATTTGAACTTCTTGGGTTTTTTCCGCCAGTGTCAAAATTTGATTATGGAATTTCCTGGCTTAATACCACACTGATATGGGGAGGCGATCACATATTACGGCAGTTAAGATCTTGTAGGCGATGTTGAGCAAACTTACGCCTCTATAGTAGGTGCGGTTCAGAGTGTCTTCTTCTTGGTGGATCTGGCAATCTATGCTGAGATTCCATTCTTCAGTCATACGTGCATCCGACCAAATTTAGCTGATAAGTTGGTGAATGTTACTTACCAAGTCATCTCCGCCGGCTTTATAAGGTTCAGCGGGAAGGCCTTGTTAAGCTTGAACTTAGATTAACTGTCGTCATTTCACTTAGGTCGGGTGGTTGCTCGTTTCACTGTCGTTGCCAATATTGAATCGTTCGTTCGACAGCGGTAGTTTGTTCGTCATCGCTGTTTATTAGTCTGCAGAAATAACTAATCCATATCGACTGTGGCTTAACTACGATAATTTCTTGTTCATCTCGACATGATTCTGTTCGAGCCTTGTTCCTTGGCTTTCACGTTTTACACTTTGGTAAAATTTGCGAACACCAATCCTGAAGAGTCACGCCTCTTTTCGTGCTCTTTTCGCTTCTATTTGACCAGTCTGTGGTCTTCACTCCTTCTTTGGCAGGTCTTGTCTTTACCTGCAGCTACAACTTTTATGTCTCGTTATTGGCTGCGATCATCTGTCGGCACTTTTCATCAAACCAAGGGTTTCTAGCTAGTGGACGCAAGGAACCAAGCACATAAGTTGTACCTGTGCTATTGGCTTGTTGATATCGTAGGTTTTGTTGTACTGCTGTTCTAGATTCTGCTGGTATGGTTCTAATCGAGAGATTACACGTCCCGCAAATACCTTGGCACTCCCTTGCGATTGCAGCCCTTTTTTGTGGCGTTGGATATTCGTATTCTTGCCTTGGCTGCTACAAGGTTGTAGTCCGAGTCGACGTTAGCCGCACTTAATGTTCGGACATCGAGAATACTAGATACGTGCCTGTTTTCTATCTGAATTTAATCGATTTGTAGACAGTTCGTCGATCTGAAGACTTCCATGTCCCCTAATGGGTGTCGAGGTGAGGAAACCGTGTGCTGGCTATTGTGACAGTTCAGTACTGAACCCTTACCTGGAACTATTATGAAAATCCTTTACAAGAACCTGATCATCCCAGTCCTGCTCTACAGAGCTGAAGCACGGACCGTATCAAATGTTGATGAAGAAATCCTTGGTCGTTTTGAGAGAACAATTCTTCGAAAAGACTTCTGTCCCGTTCGCGTTGACGGGCTATGGAGACGAAGATTCATTCATGAACTATACGAGCTGTTTTGTGACATATCCATTGTCAAAAAATCTACATTGGACGTTTCGGTGTCCGTTTGCTCTACATGTCCTAGCCATGTCGGATATATAGAGCGAATGGACACTAACACTCCGGCTCGCAGAGTCGTCGATTCCCAGCCGTATGTCGGTCGGAAGGATTACCACATAGAAGTGCGAAGTGCGCAACTGGAGTCAGTTATCTAAGGAATGGACGAATTGAATAGGCACGTAGTTTGAAGCCCAGGTTCATACCGGACTGTAGCGCTGCTTAAGAAAGTAAGTAAGTAAGACCGTCATGTGCTATAGCTTTTTAAACAATAAATCGTCAGGGGTATAGAAAAATAAATATTTAGTTGGTGGCAAGGTAATAATAAAACAGTTCGGTGCTCAGAATAGAGTATCCATTTCGATAGATCTTAGAGTGATACTTGAAAATCACAAGGTCATACCAGCTATGTACGAAGTACAGCGACCCTAATGTCGAGGAGAAAATCACTCCCTTACTATGTTACTAGCTGCCCCGTTCAGGATTAGTCGTAAGAAACTACTAGGAAGTTACTACCACGAGAACCAGAAGAACTTGACAACAGTCCCTATAGGCCTTCCATAAAATATGGTAACGAACAACTAACCTCTTATCAGAAGTTACCCAGAAGTAACCTTATGTTCTTAACAATTGTAAATAAGGCTTCTGGTAATATATAAAAAAAATTTGGGCATTGCCAAGCTTATACCGGGTTTTTCAGCAGGGATGCTACAAAAGTTGAGCAACAGGGACAGCAAACGACGCCAAATTTCTTGCTGCTCTTTTGACATTTCTCTCCAGTAAGGTTTGCCATTTTATGATGGAAACATATACGATCCAACAACGAGTCGAAATTATTACAATTTACAAAACGAAATTCGGAGTCAGTGGCCTCAACGTTAAGAGCGCTACGTCCAATTTATGGTCGTCATAATCGTCCTAGCAGATCAACAATTGAGCGTCTAGTGGAAAAATTTGAATCCACAGGCACAGTACAAAATGTTCCCGTGCCAGTGAGACAAAGAAGTGATCGTAGTGTCGAGAATATTGCTGCCGCTTATGCTTGAGTTGAAGAAAGCCCGAATGGGCATCTCTGTGACGTCGTTGTAGCGTATTTTGCGAAAAGATCTTGGCTTACATCCTAACAAGATTAAATTGACGCAAGAACTGAAGCCGCTTGACCACCAGAAGCGTCGTATGTTCGTGAATTAGGCTGAGCAATAACTTGAAAATGATTCGGATTTTCATCGAAAAATCATCTTCAGCGATGAGGCTCATTTCTGGCTGAATGGCTTCGTCAATAAACAAAATATGCGGTATTGGTCAGGCAGCAATCCACACGTACTTCATGAGTCATCATTGCATACCGAAAAAATTACGGTTTGTTATGGCTTATGGGCCGGCGGCGTCAATGGGCCGTACTTCTTCCGTGATGATCAAGACCGGCACGTTACTGTGAATGGGAATCGCTACCGTTCAATGATAACCGAATATTTTTGGCCCCAATTGGATGATATGGACTTGGAGGACATGTGGTTCCAAAAGGACGGTGCCACAAGCCACACAGCGAATGCCACAATCAATTTCTTGGAAACCAAGTTTGGAGAACGTGTTATCTCACGAAATGGTCCAGTTGCTTGGCCGCCTCGGTCGTGCAATTTGACGCCGTTAGACTATTTCCTGTGGGGCTACGTTAAGTCTATGCCAACAAGCCAGCGAAGATTGATGAACTTCTTACGATAATCGAACGTGAAATTGCAGCAGTATCGGCCGATTTATGCTTGCAAATCGTCGAAAATTGGGTTCAGCGTCTGGACTTCTGCAAGCGTGCCCGTGGTGGCCGTGCAAAAGAAATCGAGTTTTATACAAAATGGCATCAAATGTACTTTTACAAGAATAAAGAATTTCATTTATATCTATGGATATTTTAAATTATTTAATACTACCATTGTAGTGATTTATTGGTCTGGGATATATGGCTGTAATGTGCGTTTAATGTCTCTCTTCCATGGACTTAAGTCCAATACATATCTCTCATATAAAACTGTCAATCAAATGTACACCTTGGAGAATTCGAAGCTGTATGACGGAATGATTTCGTTAATATTCTCCCTAAATTGGATTATGAAGTTCAAGGTCAATGTTAACCTCGGACCAGTACGTCTTATTCGGAGAATTCATTCTAAGCGACAGATCTAAGTTCATGTGCATAACCTTAGCAACTGCAGAGCAACTGATGGATGTTCCCCCAGTGTATTAGGTAATATCCGAATAGGACCAACAGAATGTTCTGGTTCTGATAACATAATGTCATCACCCTACTGCTGTCGCATGAAAGCAATCATAAACACACGCCGACGTGGTTTTTGAAGTCATCGCTTGTCAAATTGTTTGATCGAATAAAAATGTCTGTCGTCTACAAGCTACAACCGTATCATGAAATCATCTTTAACCCCTTTGATGACATGAAATGGCAAACCTCACGCGCAACATAACCACCGCCTGGTTTATGCACACAATGTCATCGGTACGAGGATGTCATGGTATACAAACATGTAAAGATGATATAGCACGCGATGTCCTTTATTTACATCGAAATTATATATGCAAGCCTTGTTTGCACGACCTTCCTCCATTTGAGATTTTTGCTCACGTGATTGGCTTCAATCAAATCTAAAAGGAAATTTATTTCAAAAACACAGTTCAATCAAAAATTTCCTGCAACTGTGATTTCCAATTTTATTGCATATTACCTCGTCGAATAATCGAAATTGCTTCCAACATGGCTCCTCCAGAATTTAACTAAATCATGTCTCTGAGGCTCGAAATGCGCCCTCATGATATAAAACCGATTTGGAATGTATTTTTTCTTTGTCGATTTTTTTATTGTCTTCTTAATGGCTCCTTGAATTTCATCCTCGTTATAGCTAACGATCATAAAACGATATCCCAGACGCCAATTTTTTAATGTCCTTATACGGGCACCTATTCTCGTGCACTCGTTCGTATAGAAGCCAGAGTGGCAGGGCACATTGAAATGGGAAGCCAACGTGATTTATGGTGTAATGGCAGATCGCATAAAGTCCTTAAAAGCCTTCCATGTCACAATGGGAGAGGGTGTGTGTGGCAATGGAAGGGGAATAGACAAGAATGCATTTCTTGCAATAAATTTATTCTTCAAGAGGTGGCTGGCCTCAAGTCGAAAACTCGGCAAAAGTTTCGCGGGCGCACTCTAGTTCCAATACTCAGTAGCTCTGTCGAAGAAGGCATCTGTTAAATTTAAGAGGAGTGAACTTTAACACATTTCATGTTGGTCCCTGTTCGCATTCGGATCATTTATGTGAACCTTTCATAGCGTGAACGATAGTGAAATATATACACAGGACTTCAAGTGGGGTGCTTTGGGTTTTAGTGCACTTTCAGCTTAAAGTTTTGATGGGATATCTGGGAATATGGATTGTATGATAGAAGAGGCGAAAATGCGAAATAACAACAACGACAATGAGTAGGAGTTGGATAAGGCTATGGAGAGCATAAGTCAAGAACTTCCATTTCATGCTCATTCAATCGAATAGGAAATAATGGGGAATCCGTACTGGCGAACACCATACAATCTGGCCTCTTGAAAGGTACTATGCCGGCGGGGGTGATACCCAGGGGTTATAAGGAAATTTTATTATGGCTCATTTGCTCAAGTACACGACTAGGCTAGGAGACCGTGACCAGGGAGCAAATGTAGTCCTGAAATGATGGAAATGGGTTCCGAAGTGACGATGCGAAATGTTTTGCTTGTGTTGTGCATACGAGGTCATATACACACTGATGAGGTTGATGAGGCTTAAAGGTTGGAAATTTATGCTTGAGAAATCAGCTACGAAGGATGTATTAGGGAAGGAGGGATTCAGGTTGGAGTATAGGGGTACATTGAATAAAATTTTCCATAAGCAAAATGGAGTTGGGTCTTCCATTGAAATTATTAAATTAGAAAAAGGCACGTTATGAAAATGTTGAAACTATAGCTACAGCACTGCAAGATAATCTCATGAAATCGACATTTGGAAGGACTTTTATTGCAGGAATAATGGACTATAAGAATTAAATTACACACATATTGGGTGTTGTAGAGCGAGAATAGGCACCGAAAAGCTTTAACATTGCAACGTCCAGTTGTTTTAACTTTTAGTATAAATTCGGTTATATAACCTCTTAGTGGTAACCCATTTAAGGCCTCGTAAAGTACTCTTTCTTCTGTTGACAACCATTAAAAAAAAGGACTAGAACTATGTTCCTCTTGTAGGAAATTGCAACAGATAAGTTGCAACAAATTGACAGAAAAAAAATTATGGCGCAACAGGCTTGTTAGTACCCAGGGCCTAGATTTTTTTCTCACAAACGATCATGTGTGTGTGTGTACTTCTTTGCACGATGGCTGGACCTCCTGTTTCATGCCTAATCTGAAAGGATAAATTGAGATAAGCTTTTTACGATAATTGATACTACTTGGATGATTTGTCAGATCATCACGAGAGGAGGGCCAGTGAAAAACCATTTAGGTGTTGCTACCGCTGGGAATCGAAACCAGACCATCTGCGCGATAGTTCATCGCACTAAACATAGCGCCACTGAGCATGTCTAGTGACTGCACTGCACTACGCTCAGATTTAAGTGAGTAGAACCATTCGGATTTATCATAAGCGGCAGAATGAGAAAATAAGTCTCATGCTTCGAAGTTACACGTGAAGAAATTGTGGCGATTCACGGCAAGGACAAAAGAACCCATAAATGCACTCCCGCTTCGAAGAAATGACAATACGACACTGCTATAAGGGCCGTTTCTTCGAGCTCCTAGTCAAGACTTATTAACGAATAGGGAAAATTGATATTACAATAGTTCTAGACAGCCGTGGTAATATGCCTGAGAATGGAGCCACAGCTCCGTTCTGCCCGATCTACCAAAAAGATGACTAAATAAACTGCAAGAACTGAATAGGCTCTTCAGAATTAACCTGATTGGCCTTTATCAGATTGGTTCTAGCCCAGGAAAGACCACAACTGATCAAATTTGCACTCTTTTGATCCTGAGAAAAAACCCAAGAAGTCCAAATCGATACCCACCACCTATTCATCGATTTCAAAGCCGCGTACGACAGCATTTAAAAATACGACCTATGCAGAGTCATATCTAGTTTTGGTATACCGTTCGTCAGTGTAGGATGACGATGTTGCCACTTTTGCCATTTCTTGCAACCATTCTGACCATTGACGACGTTTGAAACGGTCAAGAGGCTTTAGTTCCTGAGTCAATTGATTGCACCTTGTAAGCGTGTAAATGCAAGTCTTCAGTACAAAGCTGCTTCATCAGTGTTGGAAACGATCTCCCCGACACATTCGACAACAAAAAATGATCCAGGCAAGGCGATGGCTGTCATGTGACCTCTTGAATTTGATTATTAAGAGGAATACTTAGAAGACAATGCAGTAGTAAAGCTCTCACTCGAATTACTAAGGAGGTACTATATAAGACCCTGATCATCCCAGTCCTGCTCTACGGCGCTGAAGCATTGAACGTTTCAAACGCGGATGAACAAATCCGTGGTCGATTTGAGAGGAGAATTCTTCAGTCCCGTTTGCGTCAACGGATTATGAAGGCGAAGATTTAACCAAGAATGTCATGTCATCCCCCATGTCATGTCAAAAAAAAATACTCCGTATTGGACGTTTAAGATGGCTAGGACATGTA
Source organism: Rhingia rostrata (assembly GCA_949824845.1). Classification (NCBI taxonomy): domain Eukaryota; kingdom Metazoa; phylum Arthropoda; class Insecta; order Diptera; family Syrphidae; genus Rhingia; species Rhingia rostrata. Next base: position 135,119,357 of record OX463755.1, on the reverse strand, counting down.
GAATGAATGAACACACATTTTCCGGCTCGCAGAGTCTTCGATTCCCAGCCAGACGTCGGACGCAGTAGAGGAAGACTTCGCCTTAAGTGGCGCGCACAAATTTAAACCGATTTCAACCAACTTGGATTGCAAAGCAGGAGGAAACCTGGCCAATTGGAGATCGAGAGACATATTGGTTGAGGCCCCGATTCATTCCGGACTGTGGCGAAACTTATGTAAGTAAGATTTTTAAAAAAAAAACTTATTGAAGTCAAGCTTACACCTTTAGACAATGGAAGGACTAAGAACTCAGTCAGTTGCAGTATAAACACTCATAGTCCAACAAAAAACGACACGAACATCATGACAACAAAACTCCTTTCGTTACAAAGGAAACAAGCAAATAAAAGAGTTTCCAGTCATTAATCACCAGCAATTTAAGAGCAGTCTGAATAAATATCTTCAAGCATCGTGGAGCGTTTATTTCAGCATTATGGGTTCGCTTCACCTGAAGAGTATATAAAACAACAGAAAATAATTGTTTGTCAACGAAAAAGGCGAGTTGTTCCTACAAAAAATCAGTTCGCCCTAGTTGTACTATATCTCCTGATAGTTCATAATCCAGATTTGATTCTCAAATTCTTTGCCTTACTTCAAGATTCAGGATAATACGATCCTTACCATATCGCAATTGTATTATAAGGTATCTGCACATAACTTGCATTTGAGCTTGGAAAACTTGGTGTGGCGAGTCCACAACACAACACACATACCATCAGGCGGTGGTGAACGCTACGTATTCGAGTTACGAGTAAACTTCATCTCAACTACCGAATTGAATTTGCATTTTCGACATTCCTGAGGCCTCACACATACACAACCTCTGTGTATGGGTTATGTTGTCACATTAATCAGTTGTGTTTTGTATGCTAAGCACATACCTGTTCTCACGGTATTTATGAGGTGTCGCAACGTGAAGACCAATTCGCAACCCACCGAGATGGTAATTGCACTGCAAGTCTGCCATCGTGTGCTGCGCCACTGTGTTTGTGTCACACACTCTTTGAAGGGTTTGTCAGGAACCGCAGGTAAATTAGGAACTGTCTACATATACATTTTTTTACAGGTCGTATTAACACCTGTCGTTCTCTGTTTATAATTAAATCGTTACCCGTGACGGCATCTGCAACAACGATAACTTGGTTGGTGCAAGAGTGTTAACAAATTGCCTGCAATGTTCGGTCTCCATTTACATTGTGAAATAATTAATAAGAGATGTAAATAATTTTTTTTGAAACTCAAAATTAAGATGAATTCAGTTTTCTTCTACCTACCTAATTATTTCAGCTGGGCACACGCAACGGTGTGGAAGTTTAACAACTTTGTTCGTTGGATTTCTGGAAAAAAGTTTACGACTATCGTAACGTAGGGGAATTTGTTTGAAGAAAGATGGAAAAAGTTTATGTTTTTGAAGATAAGATCTACGGATGGATGTACAATACCGCTGGAGAAATTAAATAGAAATGTAAAATCTGGGTTTTCAATTATTTCAATGGAATTATGGAAATTTAATTAACTGAGTACTTTTTTTTTGGAGAGAAGCACAGTTTCATTATAATTATTATCTCAATCTTTGTGGGGCTTTTCTTGTTGAGGTATTCTGTCAATTTTTTGAAAGTGTTCTTGTTTTACCTGGTAGTATTCGTACATTCATAGTTATGGGGATCAATTTTTTTTTAGTCTTTATCAGTTTTGAGGTACTAGGAGTCCAAAAAAGTAGAATTTATAAGTCTTTAGTCTGTGGTCTGTAGTTCGTGGCCAGGAGTCTGGATTCTGTGATCTGTAATTTGCGATCTCGTCTGATTTGATTGAAATTTCTAGTATGTATGTTGTTCGTGATTCTTAAGTGGTTGTTTGGAATTTATCTCATAGACTAATTTCTTAAGAACGACAACGTTGGATTAAATAAAACTAGCAGAAACGTAGTGTAGTATGGATATTCTGAATATCACATTTAACAGTTCATTAACGGTTTGTCAAATGGTGAAGACTGGTATCTAGCTCCAGCTGACGGTAGTTGATGTTATGAAAGCCTTTATATTCATAACTTGAAACCGATGATTTAGATTTATTTATTTAATTTACATTTTCACACTAAGCACAAATTGTCTTATAAGGTTGTGAAAATTCAAAAAATACATTAATTCAAGCTATTAATAGACTAAACTTTTCCAAGGAAAGGGTTGATTAAACTTTCAATAAGAAATTTAGTAAAAAAACACAGGTATCTACAATAAAAAAAGACAAAGGAAATATAAACTTAATCACACATCTCATTATAAATTTTATGTAATACATTAATAGATTTTATTAGTAAAATTCGGATTAATTACGAAAAAAGGAAAACAGCTCATTCTGAGACCGTCATGTGCCGGCTGATCCCTGAACATGCTTTGGTAGGGAATCCAAAAGCGGATGGCGTTTAAGAAAAACTTTCTTTCAGATACTAGAAAAGAAAAAGTGTAAGTTGTAGGGTTCTTTTTGATGCGCCAAAGCGAAAACAAAGAGATTCAACCAAAGCGTGTTAAGTTAAATATATAACGCGCAATGTTGTTGAATGATTGTTGGGTATTGTAGATCGAGGGTAGACTCTGATTGGCTTCACTCTGACTACTCATCAAGTGCTTATTTTAAACCTCTAAATGGTAACCATCGGGTACTGGTCTCATCCAACCGGATTTGAAGTGCTAAACGATAAGCGCGAGTGTTGATAACACGACCAAAAACAGTAACACTATAAACAGCCAGGTCTGAATGGCACGGAATGAATACCCGGCCTGCTGTTCCAGGCGAACCTAGACAAGCTGCTTCGTAATATTCGGACAACAGGTTGTATAGGAATTTCGAAGGGTTAGTCAGGCCCCTTGAACAGAGATGGTGGCGGATGAACCGAAAGGCCAACGGCAGCTCTCAATCCCGTAGTGGATACTGATGGCCCCGTGTTAACTACCCAACCATGGAAAATTTTAGCTGGTACGAAGCAACCACTAGCCTCGGAATGGACTGATTTTATTGTTGACGGCCCTGAAGACTACTACCGAAGAACGAAGAAGAGAAGACATTTTAAGCAGTAATGTCGGAAAACATAGTCTACACGACAACTCGTCTGGCAACGGACTTACACTAATTGATTTCGCTACGGAACGGAAAGCCACAATAGCCAGCACACGATTTCCTCACGTCGATATCCATAAAGGGACATGGCGGTCTCTATATCAACGAACGGTCAACCAAGTAGATCGCATTGCGATAGGCAAGAGGCACGCATCCAGTATTTTGGATGCCCGAACATTCCGAGGAGCTTACATCGACTCGGACCACTACCTCGTTGCAGACAAGGTAAGAATGCGGATATCCATCACGCCACAACATTCTAGAAATACTTTAAAATAACTTAATGTCGAAAGACTGCAATCGCAAGAGACCGCCAAGACCTTCGCGCAACGCGTATCCCTTAACCTCTCGATTAGCACCATACCACAAGCATCGAATGTCGAATGACAATGGCAACGATGCCAACAAGCCATTAGATTAGCCTCAACTGATGTGCTAGGTTTCTCGTGCCCAACAGCAAGAAACCCCTGGTTTGATGAGCAATGCCAACAGATGCTCGCAGCCAAGAACGAGGCCTACGAGGCTAAGCTGCAGGTGAAGACGAGAGCTTTCGTTGAGCTCTATAGGCAAAGAAGAAGGGAAGAGCACAGGCTTTTCAGAAAGAACAAAAAAGAGCAAGAAAAACGCGAGATCGAGGATATAGAAAGGTGCCACTCCAGGAATGATTTTCGCAAGCCTTACCAAAGTATAAAACGTCAAGCCAAGGATATAAGGCCCGAACAGAATCCTGTCGAGATGAACAAGGGAATGTCTTAGTTGAGACACAGTCAATGCTGAGGCTATGAAGAAACACCATTCCGCTGTCAGGCAGAACGAACTATTCAATATTGGCAACGACAGCGAAAACTCCCAACCACCCGACTTGAGTGGAGTGAGGATAGCAATATCTAAACTGAAGCTTAATAAGGCTACCGGAAATGACGGCCTTCCCGCCAAGCTTTATAAAGCCGGCGAAACCGAAACGGGCTATGGAGAAGCAGATTCAAAAAAGAACAAAACGAGCTGTACAGCGACATGCCCCTGGTCAAAAAACTTCGCATTGGACGTTTAAGATGGCTAGGACATGTAGAGCGAATGAACATCAACACTCTGGCTCAAGCACAAGGTTGGTAATACTTTTGCCCCTAGATAATCCTTCTGCGTTTAGAGCTAAGTGTAGAATATTTTCTTTTGTTGGTTTTCGAATAATGCAACGAATAGTATTTATCATGCAGATTTTATAAACTTATCGTACATTTCAACCGAACCGAAATGCGTCATTTCATTACCGAAATTCAACCCTTGAATATAGAGTTCCCAACAAAAAAAACTTCATTCCAAATGTCAAAAAACAAATTTAATTGTTTTTTGCATTTTTTTTTGTTTTTGGTTTTGACTAGATAAATGTTACCTAGAGAAATAAGTTTGTTTATCGATGAAAATAGTAATTTTTTTAGTTCACTGTAGCATTCTGCATTCTGGAATGTGAAATTGTACGTATGTATAGCATTTTGACTCGAATCACGAATTTCGTCTACGAAACTCACTATAAAGCACTAGGGGGGTGATCACTTACATTTTCGTCGACACTTTTTTTTGTTTCATTTTTTCTTTTAATTTTATATTTTTGTTTTTGCGTAACTTGTCTTTTCGTAGTATGTTGAGAGTTTATCGCAATTAACACTTGGACGGTAATAAATTATAATATCGGTGTACTTAGGCTCTTTACTTCGATGACTAGCAAAAGGAACAAAAAAATGTTTAAGCTGACAAATTTTCATCGACCACCAAGCCCTATCTATCCGATTGAAACGTTACCTACAGACCGTGTTTTTTTCTTAAGTTGGCTGGGTAATGAGACAGTACTAAAAAGTGATCCATTTCGAGGTTTCCTACTTTTTTAAAGAAAAAAACACAGAAAATTCAAATTTAATGGAGAATGTTTATTACCATTTGAAAGAACATTCTTTGGCATTTATTTTTTGAAGATTATGTCTATCAAATGTTGGCCGTTGCTACGTCGCAGATGGTCCATCCGTTGAGTTCAATTTTCGATCACTCGTTCGAGCATTTCGACTGGTAACTGGCGAATGACACGCGTGATGTTTTCCTCCAAGGCCTGAATCGAAGCGGGTTTGTCGGCATAAGCTTTTGACTTTACATATCCCCACAGGAAAAAGTCTAACGTCGCATATTATCCAATAATGAATGCTGGGTCTCAAAATGGGTGATGGTGTTGCGAATAGTACGCTCAGTAGGCCGATTATGTTGACCATAAGTTGAGCGAAGTGCACGAAACACATTCCTCACAGAACGTGAATTTTCATAATAAAGTTGAACAATTTGTAAACGTTGTTTACGCGCAAGTCTTTCCATTATGAAATGCCAAGCAATACTAAACAAAAATAACATGACAGCATGACACGACAAATCACGATCTGTCAAAAAAGGCTATTGAAAAAAGTATCTCTACTTGGATCACCCGTTATATGCGAAGTTGGTAGCTTGCACGATCTAGTAACCAGAAACTTTTTGACTATGATCATGATGCACGATCTAGTAACCAGAAACTTTTTGACTATGATGAGTAATGTAACGAGTTCGCAATCAAAGACACTCAAGCTTGAAACTACTCCAATTGTTCCTGAACAGTGACGGTCATTAGTTTTGTTGTTTGTTTATAATAAAATCGGGATCACTTTATACTCGTTCCCGACAAAACTTTTTATTTGGACAAGAGAAAGGCGTACAAATGATTAGAAATGGAACTGGTGCAATTAAATGTTGCACATACTGGGTGTACCGGGCGTATACGTAAACAAAATTGTAAACAAAAAAATATAAAATTGTTTTTTTCTGTAGATTTTTCAATTCATTAAGATTGTTTCCAATAAAGTTAAGCACTTTAATATTTAGAGGCATCGCTTGAAACAAAATTTCGTCTAAAAACGATGTCACCTGTTTTGTATCTCATAGCTTAATAATGATTCCTTGGTGTAGTTATATATTTGTGATTTTTATCTAATTTTTGTAGAGCGCCTATCTGAGAGTCATTAAAAACATATAAGCATAAGCTTTGAGGAGGTCAAACATCGATTCGTGTTTAACTATTTTCTGAAGAAACAATACTACGTGTCTATTACCAAAGGTAGTTAATAATTTACCGAAATTTGAGCTAACAAATTGCTTTCCACTGTCTGTCAAGATTAGCTCTAGAACAACAAACATGAAAAATATGTCTTCCCTTAGAAACTTTGACGTATTTGTAGTGAGATGATAGCTGGTCTAGTTTAGGTAATCAAAATTACAATATTTCCTGCTTTAGATCTAGGTTATGGTCCGAAAAAAAATAAGATATAGGTGTTGAAATGGACGGCCGATTAAGAACTGTCTTCCTATATTAGCTCTTAGCAAGGTAGTCGTCGTAGCTTTAGTGGATTTGTGAACATCACAATTGCTTACAATCATCTTATCTTGTGATGTTGGGCCAGTAAAATTGCTCACGCAAACGGTATAGGGTACTCGCAATACCGCCGTGTGCAACTCTTGGTGGTTGATGAGCCAATAGGATTAAGCTGCCGGTTAACTGCGGAGATACCCATAATTTCCATAACAAATTACCTAAAGTGGAAGGCATGTGCAATGATTGGAGTTTATGTAGATGAAATTATTCGATACACTAAGGTCAGGTAGCTGAACTTTATTTTGTTCGATGATGTCGATGATCTTGTAGTATTCCTCAGATCAAAAATCTAAGTTCAGTACATCGAAATCGCTTTTTGACATTAAAGCGTTTGAACGCCTAACTTGTCGTGTAGTTTAAGGTACCGGGAACTCTGTTATCGCGTGAATCTTTAATGGATCGGTGACAAGTCAATTCTGCATCCTTCAAATGTTTTGCGACTACTGACAACATATAAAGGTGCTCCTGAAATGTGCGCGACGTGACGAGCCAGTCATCTGAATCGATGATGTTTTCAAGTTTCATCATTTTTGTTAAAATAAAGTATAGTCGTGTAACATTTATCGAAGATTTCGATCTCTAATTTTGTTCCCGTTTTTTGACCTTACAGTTAATAGCTAGACAATAAGTACAGTAATTAAATACTAACATGGCTAAAAGCAAAAAAAAAAAAATGGCCTTGAATTATGACTGAGTATTATTGAAGCCCAAATAATTATTTTTACTGCAACGAATATTATCGTCTTGATCTAAATATAACGGGTGAGTTTTTAAGCGTATTTTTTTTTAAATTGAATAAAACACTCAAATTTGCATAAAATATTTAATTTTTATTACAATCGATAAATAGGCCTTGGCATTAACGTTTTAGAGACACCTTCATGTAATTGTTGTCCGCGGCTCCATTTCAAATATTCCATTCGGAAGGTCGAACTTTGCGTCACTTTTTCGAGCATGAAATTGAAATCTCCTTGAGTCCGTGTACCAAATTAAATCAGTGTAGCTTAAGATTTAAGCTCCGAACATTGGCGATAGATGGAAATGTCAAAATGCATTCAACACGAAATGGATGCATTCAATAGTTCGAATGAAGAAAAATAAATAAACGCTGTCTCCACGCCTTCATAAAGCGGCAGAAGAAAACCGACGGATAAATCATGCTTTGAAGAGATTTTTGAAAGCTTAAGTTAAAGTTTGGTATGCCATTTCATAAACAGATTGACAAATGAACAACGCTTGCAAATAAACCGGTTAACCATGGATCGTTTTCGCATTACGTTGACTCTACGTGATAATACGCATCCGCAGAGACGTAGAACAGTGTGCACCGAAGAAACAATTGCCGCTGTAGAGCAAAGTGTTGAAGAGGACCCGAATGAAACAATTCGCCACCGTGCACAGCAATTGGAGCTTTGTCCATCAACTTTATGGAATATTTTGCGCAAAGATCCGGGCTTTCGACCTTACAGAGATATGTGCAATTGACCAAATGACTAGACTAGTTACGTTACAACCAAAAACCTTTCTTTCACGATCGTTTTCGAAGAAACTGTCGTTTTTTTCGGGATGCAGCGGTAATTCTTGTATGGCATGTGGATATTCATCACTCCAGATGCGACAGTTTTGCTAATTTACGTATTCATTGAGCCAGAAATGAGCCTCATCACTGAACACAATTTTTCGAAAAAAACAGTCGAATTTCATGCAGCTGTCTTTAACTTTTCCATGGAGCTGAAAAACTTAACTCTTAAAAAATCACCCGTTATCTTCTCAGAATTGACTCACTTTCGTTTTGAACTATACCGATCATTTGAACTTTTCCCCGATCATTTCAACCTTTTCCATGACTTAATCTTTATTACAACTAAATTATGCTGCTTTGCCTGTATTTGACGTTTGGTGAAATGCATGTCACATTATATTTGTTTTTGATATAAGCCTTTGTTCGGAAGCTCTTAACAGGTTAATCTTCTGTAATACTTTGTAGCGTGACATGGGTTAACATCAATTTTTTTTAAATTACCAATACATAATGATTTTATTCGAAAATTGAACGCCCATCTCATAGACATGGCGCTCATCCTCTGTTGAGTCTCTTCATAACATATGCAGCGCCATTCTTTTCAAGCGGATATCTTAGTGACTGCAATTTGTCATTTGGCCCTATATAACCTAATGTAAAATTTCGCACTAGTCTTTTTTTTACGAATCTGAGTTCGCATGGTGATAAAGTGTTTGAAGAGTAAAGTTAATTGAAATTAAAACTTTAAAACAGAGTATTCTGTATCTATTAAAACAAAATAAAAAAAAAGGATTTTTAAGCTCGTCTTAAATACTTTTATTTAAGCAAAAATACTTGAGGTCAGAAAAGGTGTACCAAGTGGCCAAAGTGATTTTCACCATCATACCCCCCGACGTGCTGAAAGTGATAATCGCACGAGTTCTGAAACTGTACAGCTCGCGCAGCAAGCTAAAGTAAAATCTGACAAGTCTGTGGGTGATTTTCAACATCATCCCCCACATGCAGAAAGTGATCACCTGAAGAATACCATAGTTTTGTGCAGCTTACGCAGCAAGCTAAAAATCCTGCTAACCATCTGCGAGTTCACTACTGAAACCGACGTTTCTATACAATCAATCCAATTCAAATAGGATCGTTGTGAAGATCACCACTGTGAGCACACCCCCACCACCACCACCACAACGACAACCACACCTTCGCTGATCCTGCCCGAAGAAATCTCACCAAGTTCAAACGATGCCGTATCTAATTCGAGCAGAAAAAAAAATAAAATAAAAAAAAAAAAGGTAGACGAACGTGAGCTGCATGCGCTAGCTGAGTCTAAAGTCCACCGAAGAAACCTGTCCGCTGTCTATTTTATGTTCGCAAGTTTAGCATTTGATTATTTTAGTTGTTAATTTTTATTAATGTTTTCTGTTTTTTTTTTTTGCTTATAGTTAATTTTCAATTGTTCATTTGGATAGTTTAAAATTTTAACTTCAACCCTAAGGTAATATGAAATTTGATCGCCCATACGTTTATACAAAGATAAACAATTTTTTTTCCAAACTGCAATCATACAAGCATTCATACAATTTACATAAACCATTCATCGACTACAACGATTTATGCGCACAAAACGGAGTCGGCGGATCAAAAAAAAAACAAAAAACAATTAACACAGAACATAAGTACACCACCCTAAAACATCAAACTCAAATTAAAACAAGTACGAAAGTTCTCTTATAAAACATACTTTGTATCCTCGTTTTGGCGAATGATTTAAACTTCGAATTTACAATACAAAAAAAATAACAATACGATAACACACTTACAGTGGGGAGCATAAATGAGTACATGTTTGTACTTCGTGCACTTATTACTGCATAAGAATAGAAATAACAAAGCAAATTTAAAAAAATGACCTTTATTTCATGTTCAATTCTTAACAAAACGGTATATAACACAAAGCGGAAAATAAGAAAAAAAAACAAAAAAAAACAAAAACAACTCCAATGTACTCAATTTTGCACCCGTACATTGTTCGAATGATTCCAGCAAAAATATCAAAATTTACAGTTAGAATTGGATTTTTTTTGTATGTTTATGATTTGTTTTGAATATTTTAGTTTGAGGCGTGTTTTGTTGCGTGTGGTAAGAATTTTTTCAAGAAGAATTAATAAATAAAATAAATAATTTCAAAGCCCTTTAAAAAAAATGAAGAAACTATCGCGAGATATTGAAGATCGCATTGTAGCCTTATCAATGAGTGACTCCTCGACGCGACAGATAGCTAAGCAGCTTAAAAAAAGCCAATCAGTGGTCATAAGAGTCCAGAAAAGGCAAGGAACTCTACCTAAACCACAAGTCAGAGGCCGTAAAAATTTGTTAACGAAAGCGGACACACGTCTTATGATAAAGGAGATGAAAAGGGAGAAGTTTTTAACACCAAAAAATGCTTCTATAGCAATAAACAAACCCGTTAGTCGATGGACTGCAAGCAGAGCTCTCCACGACATTGGCTACATATCAGCGGTAAAACAGAAAAAGCCTGCATTATCGGCAAAAAATGTTAAGCTACGGTTGAAGTTCGCCAGAGAACACAGAAATTGGACAGCAGATGACTGGAAACGTGTAGTGTGGTCAGACGAATCAAAATTTAATCGGTATCAGTCTAATGGAAAACAATACTGCTGGCGCTGCCCTGGGGAGACCATTCAAAGGCACCATGTCAAAGAAACGGTGAGGCATGGTGGAGGGAGTGTCATGGTCTGGGGTTGCTTCAGATGGTGGCACGTTGGACCACTGCACAAAATCGATGATATAATGAAAAAAGAAGATTATTTGAACATTTTGAAGACTCATCTTCCCGATTTTGTCGACAGAAGCGCCTATCCTGAGGAGGAAGTCATTTTTCAACATGATGGCGACCCAAAGCACACGTCCAAGATCGTGAAGGAATGGCTCAGTGGCCAGCACAAAGTCCCGACCTCAATCCAATTGAGAATTTGTGGTCAATCGTGAAAAGACGGTTGGGACAATACAAATCAGCCCCAACGAACCTGGGCTAGGTTTGGCAGCGAGTACAGCCGGAATGGCAAAATATTCCAAATGAAATCATAGAGCATTTGGTGGAAAGCATGCCTAAACGTGTAGAAAATGTCTTACGTAATAAAGGGCTATGGACGAAATACTTAAAATAAGCTCTATCCTTAAAGTATTTGAAAGGTGCAAAATTGAGTACATTGGAGTTGTTTTTGTTTTAATTGTTTTTTTTTTCCTTAGAATTTTTTATTTTCCGCTTTGTGTTATATACCGTTTTGTTTAGAATTGAACATGAAATAAAGGTCAACAATTTTTTTTTTAAATTTGCTTTGTTATTTCTATTCTTATGCAGTAATAAGTGCACGAAGTACAAACATGTACTCACTTATGCTCCCCACGTATATACATTTCTATACATATATATAAAAGAACATTTCGATTCTCGATAGTTTTTATTAGAAGTAAAACCTAAATTTGTTTTATGAATTGAAATCTAGAATCGAACTTAAATACTACGTTGCTTTCTCTTAAACTTATAAAACACATACACACATACACTAATTAGGCTAATATAAAAACTACTTACTACTATATTTAATCTTTTCACACATACATGCATATAAACACGAAACACTTTTATAGATTAGTGGTATCAATAACGTTTGGAATTTCTTCTAAAGAAAAATCTGATCTCATGCTTTCCAGGCCACTCTCATGCAAACGTATTTTGAAGAGAAAATTCTTTCCCATGTTATGAATTTTTTTGTTAACTTTCTTTTAAATGAATAAAAATTGTTTAATTTTTCCATATATTGGCAATTTTAAAGTAAAAATCACTTGTTGAAATACTTTTGATTTTGGCGATGTTATGGTGTGACAGGTAAAATAAGGTGAACTTAGTGTAGCGTATTATTTGTCAAGGCGCTACCTATTAAAATAATTTCGATAACAGGTAGCCGTGGTGTTATTGACAAAAATATTAATGCTATAGGGCGGGAATATCCGAAGATGCAGAAATCGAAATCTGCATGGTCCTCAACATCTAACCATCCCCTTATTACCTTTCCACCTTCCCTCATTCTCTCACTTTAGTTATTTTTTTTTGGTTTTTTCTCATTCGCCTAGCTGAAGATTTCTCACTATTTGAGAATTTTTTGTTGGTGGTAGTCTACAACTGATGTAGGGACTACAACCCATCTTTATGAAAGGCGAGTGTAAATGTTGGTTGGTTTTGAGTCATACTGATTGTATGACTAAAGATATAGGGTATCGATAACATGCACGAAATTTATTTTGGAGCCCTTACAGTAGCAGGACGAACCTAACCCTCCGACCAGCATCAGCGCGGCCATCCGCAAGCGTGCCACTATCTGCTACAAGAAGGAACCGATTAAATCCCAGTACCTCTGGGTTTACTACAAATTGGAATGCTGGAAGCATATGTCGACCAACATAGTCGACATATAAATCAGTTATAGTACTGAAATTGGCACCTGGCTTAAATTCAAATAAACTGAGAATCGAATCATTATTTGGTGTAAGTGAATATGTAAAAAAAAATGTTTTGGAGTTGTAAACCCAGTTAAGTCAGTTTTATGGAATAAATACGGAAAGATGTATGATTTTGGACAGTTCAGATTAACAAAATGACCCGTATTTCTCATTGGCATTTACTAGAACTGTTCAGCTTTATAATAAGTGGTCGACCATCAAAATCGGTCGAGGCATTAGCTGGGAATTCGATTCGCAAGTCACGCTAGACGTCCAAACCAACTTAAAAAATTCTAAAATTTAACCAGAAATTTTTTTTTTATAAACGCTTACATAGTTTTAGATGCAATATTAATTGGTGTAAAGTGGATATGTAGAAAAATTTTGTCTTGGAGCTGTAAACCCAGTTAAGTCAGTCGTCGTTTTTTTTCAACAACGAAGCTACAAAAGTTGAGCAACAGGGACAGCAAACGACGCCATATTTCTTGCCACTTTTTTGACATTTCTCTTCAATAAGGTTTGTCATTTCATGATGGGAAGATATAAGATCCAACAACGAGTCGAAATTATTAAAATTTACACCCGAAACTCGGAGTCAGTGGCCTCAACGTTAAGAGCGCTACGTCCAATTTATGGTCGTCATAATCGTCCTAGCAGATTAACAATTGAGCGTCTAGTTGAAAATTTGAATCCACAGTCACAGTACTAAATGTTCCCGTGCCAGTAAGACAAAGAAGTGCCCGTAGTGTCGAGAATATTGCTGCCGCTGAGGCTTCAGTTGAAGAAAGCCCAAATGTGTCTCTCACATGTCGTTCTCATGCGTCAAGGGCATCTCTGTGACGTCGTTGTGGCGAATTTTGTGAAAAGATCTTGGCCTACATCCTTACAAGATTAAATTGACGCAAGAACTGAAGCCGCTTGACCACCAGAAGCGTCGTATGTTCGTGAATTGGGCTGAGCTACAACTTGAAAATGATTCGGATTTTCATCGAAAAATCATCTTCAGCGATGAGGCTCATTTCTGGCCGAATGGCTTCGTCAATAAACAAAATATGCGGTATTGGTCAGGCAGCAATCCACACGCACTCCATGAGTCATCATTGCATTCCGAAAAAATTACGGTTTGGTGTGGTTTATGGGCCGGCGGCGTCATTGGGCCGTACTTCTTCCGTGATGATCAAGACCGGCATGTTACTGTGAATGGGAATCGCTATCGTTCAATGATAACCGAATATTTTTGGCCTCAATTGGATGATATGGACTTGGAGGACATGTGGTTCCAACAGGACGGCGCCATAAGCCACACAGCGAATGCCACAATCAATTTATTGGAAGCCAAGTGTGGAGAACGTGTTATCTCACGAAATGGTCAAGTCGCTTTGCCGCCTCGGTCGTGCGATTTGACGCCGTTAGACTATTTCCTGTGGGGCTACGTCAAGTCTATGGTCTATGCCAACAAGCCAGCGATGATTGATGAACTTCGTACGAATATCGAAATTGAAATTGCAGCAGTATCGGCCGATTTATGCTTGAAAACCGTCGAAAATTGGGTTCAGCGCCTGGACTTCTGCAAGCGTGCCCGTGGTGGCCATGCAAAAGAAATCGAGTTCCGTAAATAATGACTTCGAATGTACTTTTACAGGAATAAAAAATTTCATTACTATCCAGAACCTTTTTTGTTTTATTTAAAAAAAACTTTTGTAGCGCTCTTATTGAAAAACCCTTTATGACACATATTTTCAAATCTAAAACAATGTTATTGAAAAACCCTTTATAAAACATATTTTCAATTTTAAAACATTATGAAAACCCGATATCGAACCTGGTACTCTTGCAAGGTACAAAGTATCTAGTCATAGTTTTGTTTGCCTTCATTTGTAAGCTCTATACATGTGCTTCGGATTAACTTCGTGCAGTGCTCTATCGAAAGCTTAAAGAAACATAACAGAAGTTCTACCTTCATAATTTCGGTTATGCTTGTGAATTTTACTGCATAAAATATCTTAAACAGGCTTTTGCCTAAACAATTGAATACAAAAATTCTCAACCTCCGAGCATAAGTATTATATAAGGCCGACAGAAATAATTGCTTGTTGAAATTAAAATTGATTGCCTCATAAATGAATAATTGTAAGTTTAGAATCCACTGTGCGTATCCTTGTCATACGCTTATCCCATCTTATAGGGTGCTATAAGGATTCGCACAGTTGATTATAGTCTTCTTATGTGTTTTTTTTTAATTCGTCTGTCTAATTGTCTACTGGTCCATATTTTGTTTAGTAATTTAAATTATATTTACAACTGAACTATGCAACCAATTGAAAATATTTGCAACGCAGTATGTTAAGAAGTGAATTATTTCACCCATCGATTTTTATGTTACCGAACACAGCCCCACCGGGAAATACCTGCTCATTACCATAAAATTAATTGAAAGATATTAACCCGTGTCGACAGGCCCAACTGAGTGTGTGTGTGGATATTATAAATCATACAGTAGTACGTTTCTTTTATGGTTGATATATGTTAACCCACATAAATATTAATCCACATGAGTTTCCATTACCGAGGGTGTATCATAGTCAACAGCCATATCCATTCACTTAGGCTTGGTCATCCCTAGTCCTCATAACACATCTACTTTTGATTTATTCAAGCACCTTTCCAGACCAAATAGGGAAAGTATATCCTAAATTAGGATAAATCCCCACCAGTTCTCGACTTCTCTTAAATGTCTGGGTAACTTTTATCTGCGAGGACTTCCGGGAGGATTTCATTCCGTTTTCCCCTCAGAAATGCGAATTTCCTTTTAAGTCTTTTGTGGAGGGTATGTAAACGGCTTAATAGCCCTCTCACTATTACTATTCGGGATCAATGTGGTTTTACATTTTAAGGAAAGCGTAGGCGTTTTCCGAATAATCGTTGCGAATGTTTTGGGTTGGTTTTGATGGAAAAGGATTTACGGTTGAGTTACCCCGCAACCCTCATCACACATGTAATGGGAATGATATATTTTATAACACATTTCGGGATTGTGGCTAAAAAGGTCATTTTAATGCTCGGACGGACGTGAACAACTTGTCACCTAATTGGATAAATATGTATCCACGTTTTGTTTAGCCACATAAAAGGATAAGCTTGCATGAAATCGGGTTTTATTATCAATCTCTTAATTTGAACTACTCCCGTTCTAGTTTATTAATAACAAAAAAGTTAATTTAAAATATTTTTTAGGGCTGCTATAATTTTGAGGTGTCAGCTTATGTTTAATTGCACCATTTGGCCGGTTTTATTGTTTGTTCACTTAATCAGTCGAGTGATGGAATATCTCATTGATTGGGATCAAAAATGAAAGCCCAACTGTTTCATGTTTGCATTGTTCTGTTGGTTGATAATTACATAAAACGTTGGGGAGATTGTTGGTTGCGTGTTGTGTGTTTAGATTGCGCGCTTCACATTCAAATGCATTAATTCCGCTCGATGAGACGTGAACATTTGTATGAATTAAATGTGATTATGCAGATTATTCGATTAGTTGGACTTAATTGAATTTTGCCTTTTCGATAATAATGTAGCTGGACCTGGCCGGCCTATATGTTGTTTCAGGTTTTAATTTAATTTCCTGATGTGCCAAACAAAATTAATTCTAATCATTTAAATTGCAATAATACACGAAATATGGAGATGTGCATGAACAAATTGGTAGATCTACTATTCTCAGGTCGAAACATAGGCCTGGCCTTTTAGGTAGTGGGCTGTGCCTTGCGTTAACTACTCAATCATGTAAAACCATGCCATGAAATGATGACAAGCAAAAATATTAACAAAATACAACTACATTCGCAATTGTACCAGCAATTTTGGAACACTTAACTGAAAAATTGCAGACACTACTGCGATTCAGGAAATCCGATTGGCTGGACCGAGCAAAAAGAGGGTGAAAAAGTGTATCATCGACTAGGGTCAGTGTTACAGTGAGCGCATAAATAGCGACTATTCGGATGTAGATTTATTACGACTACCAGACATAGGCAAGAAGTCTCAAGCATAAGCGAATGCATTAAAGCAATCCACATCAAGGCAAAATTCGCCAACACTCGGATGAGCGTTATGAACAACCGAAGTGTGATGTTCAAATCGAAGCTGGGAGATTTTAACAGAAAGATAGGAGGAGAGAACATCTTTAGCAGTGTTGTAGGAAAACACTGTCCATACGACACCACGCCAGGCAAAAGGCTTGAGCTTATTAGCCTTGCTAGTGAGTAAAATGCCATCATACCCATCATAACTGGATATTTATAAGGTGACATCGAGGTCCAAAGATTACAAACGGCTAATCAAAATGACCAAATTACAAAAAACAGAAGGATGTATCGAGTATCTTGGTAGCTGGAATTTTCTGAGGGGTAACTTCAACTTAGACTACTTTATTTTTGCAACCAAGGTAAGAATATGGATACAACCAAAATACAATTTTTTGGCGCAATAGGCTCGTTAGTAGGTACCCAGGTCCGAGCGTTCTTACAACCTTTCATGTGTGCGTGTGTACTTATGCGCGGTGGTGGGACCTCCTGTTTTATGCTGACTCCGAACGGCGAATTTGAAATAAGCTTTTCTTGACAATTGTTACTACTCGGATGTTTTGTCAAGGGAGGAGGGCCAGTGAAAAATCATTTAGGTGTTGCTACTTCTGCGAATCGAACCCAGACCCTTCCGCGCGGCAGTTCATCGCACCAACCATCGCGCCACTGATCCCGTCAAAAGTATATGTATACCAACCACTCCACAAGAATTACGAAATTCTGTGAACAAATATGATCTCAATAGACGGCAATCGCAATAGACCGTCCAGTTCATTGCAGAACACATGTCCATTAACCTCTCGAATAATACCATGCTACGAGGATCTTATATCGTAGAACAACGGCAATGATGTCTGCTAGAAAGAAGATCGACCTCAATTGATGCGTTAGACTTTCACCGCTCACCAGCATGAAAAATGAAGAAAAATGTCGGTAGATGCTCACGCAGCGAAAAACGGACTTACAAGGTGAAGACAAGAGCCACCATTGAGTTTTGTAATCAAAGAAGGCTAAAAGAACACCAGCTATTCAGAAAAAGAAATAAAGAGATCGACGATATAGACAGGGGCCATTACAGGGAAGATGGTTATAGGTTTTACCACTTCTGCAGACTTTAAACCGCTAATACGAACAATCTTTCGCTTTCAGGTAGAACGAACTATTCAATATTGGTGACGACTGCGAAAACTACTGGCCGCCCGATTAAAAAAAATGAGGATGGCAAACTTTATAGAAAGGAGCATCTGAAGATCTGCCTGCAAAAAAATGACGGAACTTCTTAACCGAGCTATAAAAAGCAGTTGAATATTATTTGGTAAGAAACATACACCAACTCATTTGGACAATTTCGTTGGATAAAAGTATGCCTGAAGAATGGAACCTCGGTATCGTTTGCCTGTTCCACAAAAATTGAGACCCTCTGAACTGAACCAACTACAGAGGCACAAGTCTCCTTAACGGTCCAGCCTATCTGCCGCAATATCTGAACGCCTGAAACCGTTTACCAACAACTTGATCGCCCTTTATCATCGTGGTTTAAGGCCACGAATATCCATGACTGATCAACTCTTCACACTTCGGCAGATCCTGGAAAACATCCAAGAAATCCAAATCTATACCAAAGCCGAACACGACAGCATTTATAAAGATGAGCTATACAGATCCATGTCTAGTTTTGGTATATCGTCCAAGCTCGTTCGTCTGTGTAGGAGACGATAGAGAATTCTCGCTGTTTCACCAGGGTTGGAAATTACCTAACCAACGCAAGCAACGCAATGTCATGTGACTTCTTTAATTTGATTCTTGAGAGGATTGTGCGAAACTCTCGAGCCAACACCAGAGGCACAATCACCCAAAAATCGGTGCATACGCCGACGATATTTACATCATTTGTCAGACTCAACGTGATGTCATAGACCAGCTTGCAGTAAACGAGGGTAATACCGTGAATATGATGTCAACATGAAAGGAATCAACGAAGTGGACAGAACGTCTCCTTTCGCTATTAACTCGTCTCCGCTGTTAACTCTGAAAACATCTTATCAGAGATTTAACGAAGAATTACTTTTGCCAACCGCTGTTCTTCGGGCTAAGAATACAATTTAATAGTACAGCCCTGACTCGTACTACTAAGGAGATCATACAAAAAAACCTGACCATCCCAGTCCTGCTCTACGGCGCTGAGGCATGGGCATTATCAAAAGCAGATGAATAAATCTTTTAGCGTTTTGAGAGAAAAGTTATTCGAAAAATCTTCGATCCAATTTAGATTGAGGGGATATGGAGGTGAAAATCAAACAAATAACTATACGAGTTGTTCAGCGACAAACCCCTAGTAAAAATATTCGCATATAATATGGACATTAATTCTCCGGCCCGCAGAGTCTTCGATTCGCAGCCAGCCGTCTACCGCAGTAGAAGGAGATCACGAATAAAATGGTGCACACAACTAGGACCATCTTTAACTCCACAACTGGACGCAGATAGCTAATGGACTTACTAAGTAGATTAGCATGTTATTAGACTGCTTGGACGGTTTCAGGTTCTTGGAATTTGAACATTACATAATCCTGTCAATCTAGTACTGTCGAAACAAAGAGAACGTTTGAGGAAACCTAAAGGGCGATAACTACATAAAATTATGCGTTATACCAGGGTGTACCTATTGCTCCAAAAAAATTGTATTATTTCGTTTGACCTACTAATCACCCGAAAGTTGCATAATTGCGTTACGACGTTTAATGACCAAAAGAGCAATCCCAACTATACTAATTTCAGCGTTTGCATTGACGAACTTCTACCCGTCAAGGAGTACCATCAGCTTAGCTAACATAAAACGATCGCTGAGTATTAAAATCGACAAACAAGTATCAAACAGCTCCCAACTCTGCTTCTACTATATAAAAGATAAAGCCAGACAAACCACCAAAAATTAATTTAAATAAATTCGACGGCAAAATTGCCTCCCCCATTAGCCTTTATTAAGCTTCATAAATTGTCTCAATTGGCGCCACCGTTTTCCATTAACTGATTTCTATTGTTGACCATTTAATACTGCCAACACCATCATACCCTTACAAGGTGTTGAAAGCCAATTAATAAACAAAATTTCTAATATTGAAAAGTAAGGGCGAAAAAACGCATTAAATCGCATAACAGACTTTGGCCCATAAACTTGGTGCCTTTATTGGCAATAAACTCGCACATAAATTGCCAAATTTTTAAGCCGCCCTCCTGCCAGTCGCAGATGTTTGCATTTTAGTGGTTTTATCAAAGTTGCGGATCGTATAATGGGTTCTCCAGGTCCTGCGTCGCGTGGTGGGAGACTGTGTATGTTTTGTGAAACATCATAAACTTTGTAGTCCTTGATTCCTGTTTTATGAATTTAATTTTGCCATTGAATTAAACTTCATCATCCGAGTGTTGGCCTTTAGTTGGCTGGTTGACTGCAAATCGGATTTTAAATTCATTGCGAAGGATATTGATGTGCTCGGATGTAAGCATTATTTTAGCTGCTGACAATTGTATCGATAGAACGAGAATGACTCATTTATTCGAACTGTCCTGGTGATACACACATCTCAATGGAACGAACTAGCAAAGACTTTCGAGCATTATAAAGTGGGGATAACCACTTATCGAGAACGTATATGGGACGAAGATCGTGTAATATGGTTGGATGTATCTTTTTTTCCATTCTGACTTCTCGGATGCAGGACCAACAATTCGATGCTATTATTCAGCACTTGCCGCCGTAGAGTAGGACTATTAGGAATAGGATCCGGTAGCAAATGTTTGTACTCTCGGGTAAAGAGTTTTGATTCCATTTGTTTCCATGAAATCCTAGGCTTGTATACGAAAATTCGAAAACATTATGCTGTGGTTACAAATAATGGACAAATAAAGGCCTAGCGAGATGGAATTCACGGTCTTAAACGTCGCCTTCATAAAACTCCAATAGGAGTTTTTAACCAGGTCGCACGTTTTTCTAGTAACTGTAGCCTGTTAACGTTAACAAAACCGATGAAATTTCGTCGAAACCCACTAACGATTTCTTCATGCTTCTATGATATGATTTACGTTTTTGGTACCTAAACATCCTTTGGACTCGAATGTTCAGGTTATCATATGCGAACTTGTTAGTAGTTCGAGTAATTTTTTTCCGGTGTTAACTCTTAGAAAAATCGTTAGAGACGAGTTATTTTTAGTTCATATATGACGAAGTGTATTTGTCAATATCGTTTTCGTATCCGAGGCGTGGCAAGTCTTACTACTCCCTATACCTCAAAATTATAGGTGTGGATTGTGTGAAGTTTTGTCTAATTCGCCATTGTTGTGTGAATCTTCTTGTAACAGCATATGTTTGGGCCTCGTTTATTGTTAAAACATTAAGGTTTGCTTTGCTAAACAGCCAAACTGACCTCCTTTTTCAGTGGAACTATAGTCCATGATGAAGCTGGTCCCCAACCACTATGCTTCTCCAATTTGCTAAGCTAAGTGCATCCAGTTGAGATCTTCAAGTTGGTTCTGTTTGTGTGCGCCACTTCATACGAAGTCCTTTCCTAATACGCTTTACTTATCGCTGGCTATCGAAGATCCTGTAAGCCGGAGTGTTGATGTCTACTCGATCTACATGTCAATTCGCTGTTTTTTTTAACCGGACTGTGTATCATTAGAATCTACAGGGCGGAGTGATGGTGTCCATTTGATCTAAGCTATCTTCCAATAGGGACATCTGAAATTTGATAGTATGATAGCGACCATAATGTTGAAGCTATGTCAACAACATATGCAAATGATTAAATCGTTTTATCAAAATGGGTGGAACGCACAGCGTTCCGAGTGCATACTGAGGGGACTGTTAACTATGTGGGGGATAAATTTGAGTCCACTGGCTCAGCAAATGATAACCAAAACCCGTACAGCGACGAAAAGCAAGATCAATCAACAACACCTCCGCTATTTCTGAGAGTGTCCCAGAGAATCCGAGGCAGTCGATTTCGCGTCGCTCACAAAAACTTGGTCTTTCGCAGACCTAAACCATTCAACTAAAACCATAGACAATGACGTGTGTCCGCTGAGGAATGTGACTGCAACGGGATGGCGCAATAAGATCTGCAGCTCACGCCAGTTTGGAAATTCTGATCGAGCGATTCGACGCATGGTAATCTCATGTTGAGGTGATGTGAAACGGCCACCGAGATCGTGCGATTTGACCCAACAAGATCTTTTCTTGTGCGGTTTTCTGAAGTCGCCTAAGGTCTATGCAAATAAATAACAAACAGCAGCGACCTGCAATCTGTGCCGGTCAAATTCAGCTTGATTTATGTGGCAGAATGATAGATAATTAGACATGTCAGATTCGCACCACCCAGATTAGTGGCTGCAGATATTTGAACGATCTTTTATTCCATCTACCATCCACAATGACATTGAAAGGCATTTCAAAAGAATACAAAAGTTCGATGATTATTTCACACAAACTTTGTTCAATTTAAAATTAATAATAGGAAGCGGGTAATGAAAGGCACTTTAGATGGATGTCCTAGCCATCTTAATCGTCAACTGTGCAGTTTTTTTTTTTTGAAAAGTTCTGTGGTCACAGTTTTCAGCCCAAACTGTTAGGAAGATTTTCCGTAAAATCGTTTGCTCTAAACTCTTTTGATACGGCCCACGCTCAAGTGCCGCAATAGCGTACAGTGGCAATAGCGAGCTTTGCTTGCACTTTTGAGTTCTTTTTAAAAAGCCGATATTACTCCCCTTAATCTTTCCCTATAAAGATCATTGGCAGCACTCGTCTTTACCAGCAGCCTTGTAGGCCTGGTTTTGGCTGCGAGTATCTAATGACCTCCTTTGTCAAAGGCGCTACAGTCCGGAATGAACCTGGGCCTCAACCAACATGCCTCTCCAATTAGCCTGGTCCTTAGCTAACTGCTTCCAGTTGCGCACTCCAAGTTGGTTGAGGTCGATTTCTACTTATGCGCGCAACTTAAGACGAGGTCTTCCTCTACTGCGTCCGACGTCTGGCTGGGAAACGAAGACTCTGCGAGCCGGAGTATTGGTGTTCATGTGTTCTACATGTCCTAACCATTGTAAACGTCAAATGCGGAGTTCTTTGACCAGGGGCATGTCGCTGTACAGCTCGTATAGTTCTTGGTTGAATCTTCGTCTCCATAGCCCGTCAATGCAAACGGGACCGAAGTTTATTCAAAGAATTTTCCTCCCAAATCGACCAAAGATTTCTTCATACGCAATTGAGACGGTCCATGCTTCAGCGCCGTAGCAGGACTGGGATGATCAGAGTCTTATATAGGATCTCCTTAGTAGTTCGAGTGAGGGCTTTACTGGATTGCCTTGTTAGCCCGAAGAAACAGCGGTTGGCAAGAGTAAGTCTTCGATTAATTTTTGACGAGATGTTGCTTTCAGAGGCGGGATAGACAAAGTCAGTAGTATCTCAAAGTTATATCTGTCAAAGGTGACGTTCTGTCCATTTCGTCGATATTGTGTGTTCTTTCGTGTTGACAGCATTTGCTTTGCATTGCCCTCATTTATTGTTAAGCCCATTTTTGCCGCTTCCTTCTCTATACCAATGATGTCAATATCGTCGGCGTATGCTAGTAGTTGTACCGATTTTTGGAAAATTTTGCCTCTGTTGTTGGCTCGGGAGTTTTGCACAATCATCTTAAGAATCAAATTCAAGAAGTCAGATGACAGCGCATCGCCTTGCCTAAACCCTTTTTTGGTATCGAATGTGTCGGTGAGGTCGTTTCCCTCCCAGATGGAGCAGCAAGAATTCTCCATCGTCCTCCTACAGAATGGGACGAGTTTGGGCGGTATACCAAAACTAGACATGGCTCTGTATAGTTCGTCTCTATAAATGCTGTCGTATGCGGCTTTGAGATTAATGAAAAGGTGGTACGTATCGATTTGGACTTCTTGGTTTTTTTTTCCATAAACTTCCGAAAGTTAAAAATTTGATCGGTTGTGGACTCTTCTGGCCTAATACCACACTGATAAGGGCCGATCAGTTGGTAAACGGTTCCAGGCGTTATGGCAGATATGATCTTGTATATGATGCTTAGGAGACTTATGCCGCTGTAGTTGGCGCAGTTAGAGTATCTCCTGTTTTTTGATATGTGGATTCTGCAAATGACTTTGCGGATCTTTGGATTGCAGGCTTTTGATATTAAGATTTTTCACAGTATTTCTGATTTTAGGGTGTGGTGCATCTCCACATTCCTACATTTGCTGCAACAAGGTAGTACTCTGACACGATGTCAAGCCCTCGGAAAGTTTGGACATCCAAAATACTGGACGCGTGTTTCTTCTTTACTGCAATGTGGTCAATTGTATTCACCGTTCCTTGATACTTAGCCCCAAAGCCATTTAATAATTTAGAGATGAACCAACTGCGTGCTAGTTTTCGTGGCATTTCGTTCCGGGCGAAATCAATTAGTCTAAGTCCGTTGCCAGACGTGTCGTCGTGTAAGCTGTTTTTTTTTTTCGAAAATACTGCTAAGGATGCCTCCTCTTACGAACTTTGTGTTAGAATTCTCAAATACGGTTTTACTTTGGTAGATGCTCATAAGTCAATTAGATCTTAGAAGATCTGTTCCAATTTGATGAATACCACTAGGACACAGAGCCATCAGTATCCCTTCAGCTCTTCCCAACCCTTGTAACTCATTTTGTTTACAAAAATAGTTTTATCCCTGTTATGCACAAGAAGTGCACTCTTTACTCTGTTTAATTAAAGTCCGCATCGATGCAATTGTATCCGAGATCAAACAATCATTTCAAATTAATGAGGACATTCCATCCATTGCTTAATGTACTTGTAATCAAAGTCGAAAAGATTCGTCGAAACTACACCATTGCCTCTAAATTTGATGCCAATATCCCTTTGAATCGTCTGCTATGCATAAGTTCAACAACAGCAACACAACATTACGACAGAAAATGCAATTAAGGAAATAGCAATCTCACAGGATATAAAACGAAATCACCAATGCATTTCAAAGTAACAGTCACCCACTCGAATTTCATCGCAAAGGATGGGTCATAGGGTCAGTTCATGAGCACACTCCTGTCTTGGAGTCACTCAAGCAAAATGTCTTAGTTGGAATTAAATCCCGCCGGGAGGAGACAAGTCTAGGTGGTCCTCTTGTGTGTGAGCAGGGAGCACCCAACAGTTTGTGGATTCCGATCAGTAACACAAAAGTGGAAGAAATAAAATTGAAATTGTAATGCCAGGGATTAAGGACGAACGCAATTTGTTTAATGGTTCTCATAGAAATCGACTCATCCAATGTATCGTATGTACATCTTGTGCACGTCTGCACAATCAATAAGTTGTTTATGAGGAAGAGGACGAGAAGATCAGTTGATGTTTTTTTTATGCAGTTTATATGAAATTTTATTTTCCAATTGGTACCATTCAAGGATAACATGTTTTCTTGCAAACAAATATTTTAAAAATACGATTTATTTTACTGCGTAGTATTTATAGTGTGCTAGAGTTTTGTATGCGGGATCCTTAACGAAAATTTTGTAGGGTAATAGTTGATTGGCTGTTTAGAATATTATTTCCCCCTTTATACAGAGGTGGATATATTGGCAAATTAATTAGTCAGTATAAGCAAATAGACCCGAATTGAAGCCATTCGCAGTATATATGATAATCTGATAAAGAACCGTCCTTTTCATGTCATCCCTATCGTTGCACTTTCTTACTTGTATAAGTGGCTTATCTGCTCGGTGGTCAAAAGGTAGGCAATGTTTTCACCAAGCTGATGCCAACTTCCCAATCAGCCTGCCGATAGCGACCGGTGAATGCCTAGTACCTTGACCGTAGATAGTGTCGCAGCCCCTTTGTCATGTCGGCATCATATGATGCTGGGGAAAGTCGTGTACTCACACTAACGCACATATTCCATTTCCATGCGGCAGCGGAAGAACTCGCAAGTCAGCGTCTCCCTGTTGAGATTGACAAAGCAAATAATTGAATGAACTGCTTCGACATATTCGGGCAACAGGTCATCTATTTATCACAAGGGTATGTCAGGCTACTGGATGAAAATGGTGAAAGGTTGACGGCAGCGCTCAACCCCGTTATGAATATAGATGGCCCAGTATCCTAGGGGAATCTTATAAATTGGAACTAGCCCTCAATGTTTGGGGTGTGCCGTCAGGGTAACTTCCTAACCACGTGAAAAGATCGAAACAAATAACTCGATTCACATCTACACGGATGGGTCTAAAACAGAATCTGGAGTGGATGAAACGGTTGTCTCTGAGATGTTTAGCCTAAGCATATCCTTTCGCCTTCCCGACCATTGTAGCGTTTTGCAGGCGGAAATCATGGCAATCAGAGAAGCAATATCCTGGCAGAAATGGAATGTAGTATCAACGATGCATATTAGCATCTTCAGGGACAGTCAAGCAGCAATAAAATCCCTTGAAGCAAAATCTCGTTCAATTCGAAATCAGCCACGATTGCCGAATGTCTCTAAATGAGATGGCGGAGCATTTTACCATTCACGTCTTTTGGATGTCAGGCCACAGAGACATACCACGGAATTGCAAGGCAGATGAGCTTGCAGGACAAGGCACAACCCTCGATATTCTACCGCCAGTAGACATGAAAGGTATGCCCCATCGCTACATGAAATTTAAAGATCAAACTGGATGCGATCAAGAAACCAAACAGCAGATGGATAAACGGCACTACCTGTTAAATATTCAGGCAACACTGGCCTTATTTTAACCAGAAGCGCTCAATGCTGAACAGATCAAACATCAGCAGCACTATTGGTGTCCTTATAGGACACACAAGAACACTAGGCCTTTTCAGCAATGACTTCTGCAGAAGCCGCTTAGACAAAGGAGAAGAGGAAAGTATTATTCACCTTCTATTCTCTTATCCTGCTCTCTCAATAAAAAGGAAACTTCATCTGGGAGAGTACTCCTTAGACAATCTGGGTGAGTTGGATGACATCAACGTCAGATACCTCCTTCGCTACATAGTTAGCTCTGAATGGTTCAATTAGGCGAACGAATATAGGAAAGTCGACAGATCCACGTGGTACCACAACGCACCTTTATGGTCTAGTGTGCACATCGCGTGCAGCCACTATAATCTAAAAATAAATAAATAAATTTATGGCGCAACAGGCTCGTTAGTACCCAGGGCCTAGCTTTCTTCTCACAACCTTTGCTTTGATGGCGGGACCTCCTGCTTTATGCCGAGTCCAAACGGCTAAATTGAGATAAGTTTTCCGAGTAGTATCGGATAATTTGTCAGATCATCACGAGAGGAGGGCCAGTGAAAAATCATTTGGTATTGCTACGGTTGGGAATCGAACACAGACCGTCTGCGCGGCAGTTCGTCGCACTAACCATCGCGCCACTGAGCCCGTCAGCCACTATAACCTACCCAAGCCTAATTTGACCAGACTTTGTTGAAAACCACCCATCAGCCAAACATCTTTCGTCAAACTCGCAAGTCAATTTAGCGTTTGCCAGTTTGATGGCATGACTTTTCATCCCCCAAACATAAGAGAAGAAAGCTGACATCACAGAAATATAACCAATCGGGGAATGTGCCATTCAAGGATAAAACAAGTATTCATTCCTACTTGTCCAGCCTTAATCAGCTTTAATTCTCAATTTAAAGTCATGGAGCCACCGAGAAACATAGTCAAACCAGAGAATTAACCCTTTTAAAGCTATACCCGTTCTGGTGAACTCCCTTATCCTCTCAATATGCTCCACTCACGCCGTGGATATATAATTGGGTTGGCATACGTCGCCCCACATTATTAAGTGGTTTCACCGCGTTCGTATATCATCCCAGCCCAGGACTCGTTGCGGACGATATTCGCAATTTCGGAGCCACCCAAGGCAGCTCGTTTATTGGATCCGATACAGTTGAGTGGTTTTCAGCAGCCGGAAATCATGATACCATTTCGGGGAAACTGATTATAATATTATTTAATGTTCGGTTTGCAGGGATATTATGTAATTAGTAGGCTCCGCATCGGTTAAGGCTCATACACGTTCCAAATGAAGCATGTTATGTTGGTTAAAGTGAGCACTAACGGGCCTAATTTAATGGCTAGGCACCTTCGTCGAAAGGAATTAAGTACTTCTAATGCATTTAGTTAAGAAAAGTTTTTTTTTTCTTCGTTGCGAAATCACAGCCACTTTGCGAATGCGCCCTTGATGTCCTCTTGTGAACTCTGCTCCTTCGTCACTCTTCAGAGTAAGAGTGCACTTAAATGCAGCCTGTGTTTATTCTTTTTAGCCTCCAGAGAGGGCTAAAGTGATGGTAATTATTCATGCTAGCGAGCGTTTGTGCCATCCAGCACGTGAGAGTGGGTGTGTGTGTGTGATGTGTAGGAGTTGTCCCTTAGCATTCAGGAGAGCAGCACCAAGTGCAGAAATAACTGGCAATTTTTATACAGATCGTGTTGGGCTAGAATAGGAGAAGACAATTAAAAATGGGGTGGTTTAAGTATGCAAGTTTGCAGTCTGGGCTGTTGTTTGGATTAGAAGGTGGAAGAAACGCTTCTGACGGGGAGCTGGGAAACTTGGGGAAATTTTACTTCATGAGGTGCAACCGTCGGGCCAGAGTGGATTTTAATTGCTGTGGCATTTAGCTATAGGGAATGTATGACTATTTGGAACTTGCTTTAGAGTGTGGGACTCTGTGTAGAAAATTGTTGGCTAAACGGACCTAGTCAATGTGGAATTAGGTGGATCTTAAAGGTATTTGTCCTCCGTAAAGGGGGTTAGCAGTTTAAGTAGCTGAATTGCAGTAGAGTACGCATTGCTTTGTTTTAGGTTAAGTTATTTCGAGTGCTTTCCGCATGAGAAAAGTTTTAAAGGGGTTGCAGCTATAAACGTGACAATGCACACGTTATTTAAGAGGTTAGTGTTTGCTGGATTACTGAAGATTAAACTCGAACTTTGAGATTTTAAAATTTGTTTTATTATATAACTTTAAAGTCAACAACTTTCAGAAGTATTAAAGAAAGCAGTAAAGGACACGGGGACGTAAACATATAATGCTCAACGAGCGCACGAAGACGATGGTTACATAGATTTATTGACTCTGCTCTTGAATCGTTGCAGATCTTATGTCGGAATGTGAATATTGAATAACTTTTTTAAAAAAATCGAGATTGCTTTTTATGGGGTATTCTTATTTAACATGCCATCCTATAATTTATTTGGACTAGTTTTTGAATACAACTTAAAGTGACCGCCTTTCTTGACCAAAGCAAAATGTGCTCTTTTTGCTGCGTTTTCACCACTTTCTTCAATTCAATCATATCGCTCTTTATATGTGGCATGAATGTTTCCTTGAGCTCGTTAATAATCTGAGGCTTGCTGGAATACACATTGCTTCTCAAATAACCCCACAAAATGAAGTTCGAAGCGGTCATATCTGAAGATCTTGATGGCCAGTTAATGTCGACATTTTTTGACAGGACCTAAACGTGTCCTGTCAAAAAATATGTTTCGTTACAGAAAATTCGTTTCAGAAACTGGATAGTTTGATTTGCAGTTTGGCATGGCGCGTCGTCTTGTTAAGGCCATTAACCGTTCAGACCTTTTCAAATATTTAAGCCCCAACATCCACCGATATCGATTTCCACCGACTGTTTCGCCTGCTCTAAGGAAAAATGGCCCAATGATGATTTTGGCCGAAGAATCAGTTTTTGATTATGCCATGGTGTTTCATGGATTTGGTGTGCATTCTCCGTTTCCCCAAGCCGTCAATTTTGCATGTTAACGCCGCCAGAGAGTGAGAAATAGGCTTCGTTGGTAAAAATTTTTTTTTCCAAAAATGAGATCAAGTGTGAACCATTTGAGAGACTGTTAAGCCATACTTTAAGCGAAGACATGGTCTGTCGGCAACATTCCTTGAGTCAATTACACTTTACACAAGGAGTCGATGCATGAAGGTTCCCAACAACACTTTCCCTAACCGATTCAAAAAGTCCATTGGAACGCTTTGGACGTTAATGAACGGCATGTAGACGATTTCATATTATCCCGTCCTTAACGTCATTCTACGCCAAACGACGAATATAGTTGTCAGACTTTGTTTGTTGTTTACGATTTTTTCGACATGCGCATTGAGTTAACACAACTAAAATACTATTTGAAACGGTAAATGGTTCAAATTTTACTGAATTGAAATTTCGAATATATGTCCTCTTAAGTCATTTGTTGATAAATGTTGTCGAAGTAATTCAATATTCATATACCTACATTATGGATGGCTTACCCAGTGCAGTGATGGGAATACTATGTCTTCTGTATGTTTGTTGCATTGTTTGCTTGTTTTGTAATAAAAAAATGTTTGGTTCTACGCTTTACGTGTCGAAATTAGGTGGATAGTGAGTTTCAACTGCTAGTCGTGTAGGTCATAGAAATCCAACAAGTCAAGGTATTATTCTCATTACTCCGCGGATCATCTCCTACATATTTCCTACAAGCCTTCGGTTGAGCAAAATATTTCAGTTTTAGTGAGAGAAAAATTGTCTTTAAAGCAGATTGCACATCTTTTGTAGGAAGAGACATCCTTAGCGGTATTGTCGAAAAAAAAAACCTAAATGATACTAAGGCTGGCAACGGATCTTTTGGAGTTTGCTAGAGAACGAAGCGCAGATAACTCACCAAGTTATCTGCAAGGGAACATGGTGGTCTCCAGATCAACAAGCGGCCAAACAATTTGATCACATTGTGGTGAGCAAGAAGCATTCCAAGGAGCTAATATCGACTCGACATCGACTGAAATTATGACTGAAAAATTAACCATCGTGTGCCCGGTCCACAAAAAAACAGAATCTCTGAGCTACGCCAACTACGAGGTTTTAGGCCAGATCTGACCTTCTAGGTGATGAAGGAGATTTCTCCATTACCTAGAAGATCAGATTTATCGTGATATGAAAATGCCTAAAACCGCTTACCAACAACCTGAGCAGTCCTTATCAGTGTGGTTTTATGACAGTAAAGTCCACAACTGATCACGCTTTGTCAAAACCTGGAAACGCAAGAATTTTAAATAGATACCAACCACCTATTCATCGATTAACCACATATGACAGCAATTTTACGGAGAAACTATACAACGCCATGTCTGCCCATGGCCGAGCTCGTCCGTCTGTGCCGGATGACGGTGGAGAATTTTCGATACTATATCACGGTCGTTAACGACCTCACTGGCACAATAGATACCCAAAAAGTAATTAGGTAGGACGAAACACTATGGTGTGACTTTTTTAATCTGATTCTTGAAAGGATTCTACAAAACTCCCAAGAAAACACCAGAGGCACAATTCGGTGCAACTGCTAACATACCAAGACGATATTGACATCATCGAAGGGCTCAACGTGATGTCACAGTCACGTTTGCATAAAATCAGGGTAAGACCAAGCTTATGCTTTCAAAAAGAAAGGACATACAGCATAAGGAATTGGACAGAACCCAACCATTGAACTTTGATGTAGTACTGGACTTTGTCGACCTCGACTCTGCTATTAGCTCTGACATAAATATCTCGTCGGAAATTAAACGAAGAACAACTCTTGCCAAACGCTGTTCCTTTGGATTAAGAAAGCAATTTAGTAGAAAAGCCCTCACTCGAACAACTACTGAGATAGAAGACCATAATCAACCGAGTCCTGCTCTACGGCGCTGAATCATGGAGTGTATCAAAAGCGGATGAAGAGACCCTTTGTCGTTTTGAGGGAAAAGTTTTTGAAAAATCTTCGGCCCCATTCGCGTTGACGGGTTTTGAAGACGAAGATTCAAACTAGCACAGCTCTGTGCAGTGACACGCCATCATTGGACGTTTAAGATAACTAGGACATGCTGATGTCCATTTGATCAGCATGTCCTAGCCAATTATGCGGCTCGCAGAGTCTGTAAATCCCAGCCAGACGTCGGCCGCATTAGAGTAAGAACACAGATCCTAAACCTTTTGGTTTAGAACTCTAGATCAATGAGATTGAGCATGCATCACAAAAGTAGGAAATGTAGGAACACTAAATATAAGAAGACACACCCTGCTGAGTCACTGTCGTTTGATAAACATTTCAATTATGGTTTGAAGCATTCTCTTCTGCAAAGGATCAGGCTGGAGCTATTGTCTATATCGAACACCCGGAGCACCTTATCCCACTAAAATATCATTATTCCCCTCATAAACTTTTATTCTTTAAGGAATTTCAAGAAGAGGTATCACAAAGGGCCCAAGCAGGTCATTTGGTGACTCAACAGAGTGCCAAAAACCCATAATACCTAACCTAACCTACACAACCTCGCCGAAAACAAAGGTCAATCCATAAAATAGCAAAGACTATCCCAGATGGATACGTTTTATGGAATTGTGCAGTTCTGCATCGTATGCTTTTGAAGGACTCGCTCAATATTACGTCTTCTATGTTGCTGTTCCGAAATTTCAATCATAACATTATTATAAAATACAGATAGGCAGTAACCTATCAAATAATTGCCAAAATCATACATTCACACATTTCGCTTCTGCTAAAACTTTCCAACTATTTTCCCAAGTCATGCCTGCTTCTCTGCCCTGCACTCCACGCTCCAAGTCGAAATTCCATAGGATGCCTATTATATGACAGCTTCCATAAAGGGAAACATCATATCGATTTCCATAAGTTTCATAGCACTATAGCCCCCTTCCGTTTTGCTAAGCCTACATGAAATAGGTACTCGTACGTAGCTAACATTTTCCAAAGTAATAACGTGTGAACTCATAATTTTTAATGGCTGAACATAAATTTGGCCATAAAATTCGCAGGGGGGCTCTAATCGGCAAAACTTTAGTAGTTTCCCAACTTTTCGAAGAAATGTCCTTTTTCCTCTTGAATAGTTCGGTTCGGTTCGCAGGCATATGCTGGTAGTGGCAGAGTTCAAAGAGCAGATAGCTGTTTCTTTTGATGCGAAGCATTTAAGTTGTAATGCTACTTGTGACTGGGAGTGCCGAATTATGAAGGGCGCTGAGTGCGGAACGTTGAATTGCAAATTGAAATGAAATGCGATAAATCATGGAATAGTTCAAAGGATTTTGCTAAGGCTTTCGAATGCAAAGGATAACTATTTCCCTGTGGGACTGAGGTGGGGAGCATACCAAATGGAAACAAGTTGGCAAGTCATGGTTGGTCTTGGATGTGGGAATTATCAATTTAACTGATGGATCGCTTTGTGCAACGACATGTAAAGGATTTAGAAAATGCATGCTTCATAAAATACACTCCAGGGAACTTGCTGAAAGTTGATGAAGAAAGTTTTTGGTCTTTGAGTTTTCCAAAGGTGAAGGTAAAAATTAAGTTCTCGGTAATAAATTAATGCATCGTCAGGAGAGAAGCTGTGTGTTTGAACCGAAAACAGTTTGTATAATCAAAAGTAGTGATTCTTAGAAAATTTTGTTTGAGTATGAATTGGCAGTATTTTTGTTAAATATTTGTTGCACATTTGCAGAAGTGATTTAACAACGGGAAATGAGGTTTTCAAAAAATTGGGCATTTTACGTATAACGAAATGAGCGGTGACTATGATAGTGATGTATGTGCTAGTCATGACAAAGGGCGATTATGAGCAATA